>JAJONR010003110.1:0-75201 GCA_029582245.1 Solanum etuberosum | reverse complement strand
TTTTATATATATATATATATATATATATATATATATATATATATATATATATATATATTTCAGTAGCATAATTTAATTTTAATATATGAACAACATCACCTTTGGTGAAAAATATTTCATTTGTTCAAGTGTCTACCTTATCTTTGTAGAATTGTAGTCTTATCCTTTTTTCTGCCGCATACCATATGATATAGTTGTTGTCTTATGAAAGTATCTAGTATCTTATAGAAGTTTTATCGTGATATAAAATATTAAAATTTTTGATACAAGATTATTTTATGATCAATCACTATTTTCTTATCTATTTTTATATAGCTAGCAAGCAGTGTATCTTGTGACATAACATTTTCTCAAATTAAAATGAACACAAAATAACAGGTAATTCATACTTACAAAATTTCATACTCAATATAAATATAAAAAAGAAAAAAATATGAAACCATACATAGCCAATGAAGAAGGAAGACGAAAATATATGTTCGCGCTATATTCACTATAGTGTTCCATTTGATTAAAATATCTTGCCATCAACACTTTATTTTATCCGTTCATTTTACTTACATATCTATTAAAATAAAAATTATTATCATGACTATATTATCATATTGTAAGTAAAAGTGAAAATTGATTTTTTAAATAGTGGATTTAACATCAAAACTAATAATTCAATGAACTACGTTGATGCCTGTTGTTTTAGTAAAATTAGAAAGAAACTCCTTCGTTTGAGGGTAAAAGAATAAAAAATGAAATAACAAAGAAGAAATATCTTACTCAAATCATGTGACCTTTTTCATATTTATTTATTATTATTGTCTTTCCCACAACACTTCGTCACTGTTAACTCATGAAAATCGTAAGAAAAAATACAAGTCTGAATTGATGAATGATTTGCTACAATTAGTTCACCAACTCTTTCTTATGTGGTACCTCGAATTTCGTTGAACTTTGAACTTGTTCAACTGTTGCAAATAACCCTTGAGATTTTTAAGAAGAAGAAGAGTAGAAAACTTTTTAAAAAAAAATCGTCGTTTAAAAGTGAGAGAAACCCCTATATTTATAGCTAACAAATAGTAGTATGAATAGGTGCTAATTGTGCCTTATCAGAAAAGTTACGACCTTTCGAAAAACTCACGGCTCATGGGAAAAGTCACAACCTTTTGAAAAAGTCACAACTCATCGGAAAAGGCCCAACCTTTTAGGAAAGTCACAACCCTTTGGAAAAATCACAACTCTTCGGAAATATCACAACTCATCGAAAAGTTCACAACCCGTCAAAAAATCACAACCCTTTGGAAAAGACACAACTTTTAAAAAAATCACAACCCTTTAATGTGAAAAGGTTTCTACTTTTAATATAATTAAATTAATAAATATAATTAATTGAGTACTTTTAATTGAGGATATTTTAATAATTCAACATTTAAGTTTGAGAGTTCATATATATATATTTGAACATGTATTTCACTTGAAAACATGTCAAAATTTTGTGAGGAAAAAAATTAATTAAATTTTGAAACTTGAAAAACTTCACTTCAAGTTGGAGTAGAAAATTAACTACAAATGTACGACCAAATTAACAAAAAAAAATTGAAAAAAGAGAATTTTCGATAAGTCCACACTTACCCTTATAAATAAGGAGTGAGATTAATACAGTGAAAAAAAAGAGGTATTGAATTGAGAAACAAATAAATTTAATATATATAATTTATTTAAATTACTTTTGAAATTGATGTTTTTTTTATAGGTGTGTAAAATGAATATTGAAGGGAGAATTATTATCCCGATAATAATTGAATACAAACATGATTATTCAACCGGTTACACACGAAACGAAACTAGCTTCTATTACCTCACGCTATTTCAAATCAAACGGCAGATGACAAAAAATAATTCTATTTAGAAATAATGTAAATTATTTTTTTTTAATTTTAAATGATATAGTTTATAACTATACAAATGCCCATGGTATATTTTAAAACTTCTTATTTTAATTTTTTTTATGTCAAATCAAACAATGTCACGTAAATTGAAACTGAATTACATATACAACATTACCTTCCTTCCATAAGGATCGAACTCAGATATAAGGCAATCTTATGTTGAGCTACTACTTAATTGCTTACATTATTCATGTCCATCTTCTATATATAATATATATCGCTGCTTGATCATCAACGTAAGCCATTTTCCTTCTACAAATTAAGATTTGATTACACGTTATATATGTATATATCCATAAACGTTCAACAACCAACAACCTAGCTAGCTAGCTAGTAATTTGCTCATCTTACAAAGTTGGTATTTAGTGGTGGTTCTATTGCTACATCTTGTGTTCTCGATCTGTCTGAAGTAAAAACCTGCAGACGGAAGCAGGCTTACTTTTCACCAAGGAGTTAAATTAGCCTTGTATGTACAATATGATTTAACTAACAATACAATTCTTTTTCAAACTATTAAGTCCTATCATAGATAACTAACTACACATATAAATAATCTTCCATATATAATAAGGAAGATTAGTAATATTGTTACAAATAGGAAATATAGTATGAAGTAAATGCGCGAAAATTACAGTATAACTAAAAAGAGCGACACAGTGAAGAACAACACTAATTTTAACCCACTAAATTTTAATTCTGATTGTCATGTCCTGTTTAACATTTTTACTACATCGAGTCCATTCTAAAATTTGTTGTGCTTTTTTTTCCCTACCACTTTGCAATGTTGAACTTATTCTGAATTAATTTCCTTTCAATCATATGTTATCTTTAAAATTAATATTTTTCTTCAAAAACAGTTTTGAAATCTTGGTCAAGCACAAATTTATGCAAATATTATTGAAATTTATGCAAATATTTTACACATAATTTATGCAACTATTATTGAAAAAACAATCAAATGTTATGTTAATTATTAATTCTCATCCAATTTCAAGTATTAACTATTAAATAACCCCAAGTTCAACTGCGCTGGGAAAGCCTTAAAAAATGATGGCGCACTCAAGGAGAGTCGAACACGCGACGATGGACATATTTCTGAATACGCAAATCACTGAGCCAAGCTTCTTAGTTTTGCTAAGGGTGTTCATTTCGTTAGATATAACTATAAATATCGAATCTGACCTTACAAATACAGTGTAATTTTTCCGACCAGAGGGTTCTCCCGCCAAGGTAGATCCGCCCCTGTTAAGGAAATAATCTAAATTGAACTTGAATCAGTGAAACAGATGAATTAATTAGTGAAAATATAAATAATCAATCAAATAAAACTGATATAATATTGTTCTTTCAAACAACAAAACGGGCAACCGATAATCGATGCCCTTTTTAGTACTCCCTCCATTTCATATTGCATTGCGATCACCCATAAGAGGTGTTAATTAGTCTTTAGCTCATTAGTTTATCCTTCCTCCTGAAGTCTAACCCTTATAAATAAATACCACCATTATGAGTATAGAAAGAAAAAAAAAAGAGTTTTTCACATTAGATATCGGATAGAATAATTAGTAAGACGTTCTTCATTCCTAAAGGATATCTAAGTTGTGGACAAAAGTGGTTTATTCGCTTTGTGAGGACTTCGATTATTAGTGACGCGAATCATGGTCGTTGCATATCTGCTTCCGGAGAAATCTGTAAATCTCTTGAACTAGCTAGTATGTCCGATTCCAAAATACTACGAGAAATATTTACTCCTGGAAAGTAAAAATATGGTTAGTGACTTATCTTTAATATATAAAAATGCCTTGAATATAAAAGTAACTCTTCAATGATTTCTTAATTACGTAAAACTTCATTTATTTAAATAAGGATAAAAATTGAATGAAAAATTATAAGATTTTATATGAAACATCATTTATTTTGAAACCGAAAAAATATATAATAAAAACACCACTTATTATAAATCAAAGAAAGCTAGTACCGACTAAAAAAAAAAAAGATTCATAAAATACACCTTTTTTCCATTATTTATTCCACCAATTAGAGCTGATAGATTAATCTTATTTCAAATATAAGAGAACTATATATATATATATATATATATATATTACATACAACTGCAGATTGTTTTGACTTATTTGTCACAAATTTACAAAACAATCCCAAATGCCTATACATAAACATACACAAATCCAAACATTTATTCTTCTTCTTTTATTTTTTAATTAAAACACACTTCTTCTTTGCAAAGCTTCTGCCGACTCCTTAATCAACTTCCAAGCTGAAATTACATGTCTGTCCTCCGTGAGTGTAGCACCTACTGCAAACCTTAACATGTAAATTCCACCCACTATTGTGTGTGTCATGTAAACTAGACCCGTTGAATTAACACTATCAAGCAATTTCTTGTTTAAAAACTCGGTGTACACCGGTTCATGTTCCTTATTCGGGTTGAACCGGAAGCACACGAGCGAAAAACGTCGTGGCACAACAACTTCAAACCTCGGATCAGACCTAACGAACCCTTCAAACATTTTGGCCATACGAACATCGGACCTAATGTGACTCTGAAGATTGGCTACGCCATAACTACGCATGACGAGCCATAATCGGAGAGACTTGAACTTTCGTCCCGTACCGATTTGCCAGTCTTTGTAATCAACAACCGAGTCGTATTCGGATCGTTTGTTTCGTAGGTACTCGGGATTCGTGCTCAATGCCTTGACTAACACGTTTGGTTCTCTCACCCACATGCAACAACAATCTAAGTAACTTAGTAGCCACTTATGAGGGCTTAGGCTCAACGAGTTAGCTCGTTCAATTCCATCGAGATATCGTCTAAACTCTGGACATATACATGCGCTCCCTCCATAGGCAGCGTCCACGTGAAGCCAGATGTCGAATTCCTCAGCCAGCTGACCCAGCTGGCTGAGAGGATCGATGGCTGTAGTGGAAGTGGTCCCAACAGTAGCACAGAGGAAAAGTGGGACCAGTCCAGCAGCAACATCAGCTTCAATAATTCCACGTAGGACTGCAGGAGATAAAGCGAAATTGCTTTCAATAGAAGTTGGTACCGCACGAATATTGCATGGGAAAATACCAGCTACCTTGCAGGCTTTGGTATACGTAGAGTGCGTTTGATCAGAACCGTAGACTACGAGCTTTCCGATGTTATCAGCGCCTATATTATCGAGCTTACGATCACGCGCAGCGATTAAGGTGCATAGGATAGCTTCACTGGTTGTACTTTGAAGTACACCACCACCCGTGCCAGAAAACATGAAGGCTTTTGGTAATTTCAACATATTAGCGAGCCAGTCCATGACTATCATTTCCAACTCCGTCATGGCAGGCGAAGCCAGCCAGTTAAATCCGACGGAGTTGAAACAATTGCAAAGCATTTCACCAATGAATGCGGCGGAACTAACAGTAGCAGGAAAAAATGCAAAGAAATTCGGGCTCAACCAATGGGTCATACCCGGGACAATATGGTTCTGGACATCTTTCATAATTGCCTCGAATGGTTCGGGGCAGTAGGGGGCATTTTCGGGTAATTGAGTACGGAGATAACCCGGTTCGACTTGGCTTAGAACCGGGTAGGTCTCAATATTCTTGTAGTAATCAGCAATGAAGTCCACCATTTGATGGGCTTGGGTACGGAATTCTTCCGGGTCAAGTGGGTTGAATTTCGGGACGTTGGATTGGGTTTGAGAGCTGTTATTGGAATCAAGGCTTCCCATGATAGATGTTTGGAACAATTTAAGGTACGTTAATCACTTAAATAAAGTGAAAAGAATGAGATTAATCGCGGAAGAACTGTTATACCTCTCCTATCTTTGTTACCTTTGTAAGCAAAAATTATGTTAGGGAAAAGGGAATCAGAGAGGGACATTTTATAGGAGAAATTAAAAGGTGACGAGGATTGAATTGAATGGGGAAAGAGAAATTAAAGGTAGTTAGGAAGAGAGAAATTAGAGTTGAGACAAAAAGGAGAATTTGGTATTGGTTGTAGTAATCAAAATTCAAAGCAGCCAATTTTGTTGGGTATGCGGGCAGCTGTTCAAACAAGCGGATTGGATTAAAATTGAAGATATTAAAATGAATTGGTATAAAAATTGGGTTGGGTTATGATCCGCTCAAATTTACTTTAAGCTCAAATAGTTATTTGAGTTAAAAATTGGGTTGGGTTATAACTCGCCTAATTTGACCCGTTTAATCTCAATAATTTTAACATAGTGTTATTTAATTTTTATAATCAAAATCTGAATTTCAACTCAAGAAAATATGTAACAAAAATGTTACAAATTGATGGATAAATCCTAAAAGATATAAAATAAATAGTAACTTATACCTTTAATATAGGAACATACGCTACGTCAATGCAAATAAAGAATCTTAAAACGGGTTGAAATTGAAGATTAAATTGTGCTCAATTGAGAATTATCTTAAAATGGGTTAAAGCTTGAATGAGTTGAGATTGTACTCAATTCAAATTATCTTGAGTCTAACCCTTAAAACTATGGACGGGTTAAGCGGGTGACCTATGTTTGAGCTCATTTTTGACACCTCTAATATGCCGTGTGTCTTTGATTTCATTTCTGACTAAACTAGAATGGAAGAACCCAATTTTTATTCACAAATTTTGAAAATAATTTTAATTAAATAATTTTAAATTATTTATATAAATAAATCATATATATTTATATAATAATAAATCATCTCATTATGTATAAAATAAATATCCGAAAAATATTATTAACACTAATTAATTTTAAGTAGCTCTGATTAAATAATTATTTTTGCCGACAGCTCTAGGTGGGTACCACAGGTAAAAAGGCATAAACCACACAGGAGGTACTTTTTTTGTCTATAATAGGAAATATTGACACAACACAACAATGGGTAGAACATATTTAAAGCTTAGAGGTCTAAAGTGGTAGGCCTTAAACGAACCGATTACCTTGTAATTTATTCTTAATCTCAGGAAGCACACATGTTGACGGTCTTGTGTGTGCTTCATAGCTGATAGCTCTAAGTGGGACCCACATGTAAAGAGTTATAAACTACACATGAGGTACTTTTTGTTTGTAACAAAAAATGTTGACACAACACAACAATTGGTATAACATAATTAAAGCAAAGTGGGAGGCCTTAAATGACATGAATACCCCTTAATTTATTCTTAATCAAAGGAAGCACACATGTTGACGACCTCGTGTGTGCTTCATTTTCAACTGCCTCTTACATAATAAAAAAAAGAATATGGTTTGATGAGATAGTTGACTCTGTGTATTAACTAAGACGTGGTTTCGTTACAAGGATTAATTATAAAGTCTACGTTATATATATACACGATTAGCATAAGACTTGGTACGAGTTGAACGATTTGAGCTATATAAGATTTATTATTTTGTTCATCTTAATTCAGTCCATCTCAATTTAGATGTTTTTTGGGGCTAGTTACTAACTTGACTATTTATTACTAGCTCAATACATTTAGGGATTCTTTGGTAGGATATATAAGAATAATGTTGAATATTGTATATCAGTAATGCTAACATTAATAATATTTGTATTAGTTATATATGCTGAAATTGTTTCTTATGTAATGTTTGATTATTGTATTAAAAATAACATGTATTGCGATATTTCTAAAAAAACATTTGTTTACAAAAAAACATTTCATAAATATGGTGGAACGGATGTGAACATGATTCTGAAGCAGAGGCGGAGCCAAGATTATGAGTTTGAGGGTTCTAAATCAATTTGTTTGGGGGTTCACAAGTTAATATACATAAAAAAAAAATTAATTTTCTAAAACAAATATAGAGTCTACGAAAAAGCTAATGAATTCGTCCGAACCCATGAGCCCCCACTTAGCTCCGTCTGTTCTGAGGGGCAATTGTATCTTTTATCATGTCAATGCATACACTAAAACCTTTTGCATTACTCATATCATAGATTTTCATGTATTAACAATAAAATATCTTATACCAAATAGAGAATATAACTAAAAAATATATCAAATAAAACACAAAGTTAATATCTGCATTATTTGTTTTAGTGCACTATTCCAAACGACCCTTTAGGAACATGTACATATAACTTCTTCGTAGAACTGATATATTTCTTACCCAATAGTTTATTTAGTAACTTAAGTTTGAAATAATGCCAATTTATAGCCAGTTTTATATTCAGCCAACGAAATAATATGGACCAAAATGTTTCTTTATTTTAATTCTACAAAAACTAGAATTAAGTAACTAATTAATAAATAATATGTAATGTGTTTATGTTCTTGGAGATCTAAATTCAAACGACGTAGAATCTGTTTCTTATTTTACATAACTGCATGTGATTGTATTGTTAATATTAATACTCTAGTGCCCTTTTGATATTAATTTATGTGAAATATATTTTTTCAGAGTCAATTTGATTAACTCTTTAATACTAAATTGAAATAGATCAATTTCAAAAACTATAAGAAAGTATTATAACTTGTAATTCGTAAATACATTTTTAAATGATTGGATTTTCTTTAGTACGAAGTCATCTTTATTAAAAAGTGTTTCATTCTCTGTGAAACTTTTTAACGTAAATTCAAATTTAGTCAAGCCTCAATAAAAATATCAAATATCAAATAAAAAAAATTTAAAAACATTGTATTATCCGTTAGATCGTTAGAAGGAGACTGTTGTCCAAAACATGTTGCACCGTAAGGCAGAAATATTACATCAGAGTTTTGGATATGAACAATTAGTTGTTGAAGGTTGAGATTGTTCCTAATAGTCAAAGCACTTGAATATTGACATGATATATTAATATTCTTTCGATTCGTTTTTACTTGTTTATTTTATTTAAAAAAATATTTGTTTATTTTATTAAATTTAGAGATTCCTATTTATCTTCTCTAATTTATTTGTTATTAAGTTATCATTTCTCAAACTTATAATTAAAGTAGCAATAGTCAAAATTAAAATTTCAAAATACAGCAAATACAAGTAGTTTGATAAAATAATATTTTACTAATATTTCTTAAAAAGCATGCAAAATTTAAACAATGGAACGAATGTACTATCTTTAATACTAGGAAAAAGAAATCTTTATGATCATTTCATCAAAATAATTTAATCAATTTAAAAAAACATACTTATATTATGTCTCACTACTCAGTATTATGTCATAATTAAATTAATTATCGTGTGTAATTTAATGAGGTGAACAATAAAAGAACAAATTCATAAATTTGCAAATAAATTTTGCTGCTGAGTACGCATTCATGATGTCAATACTGATTGTCTGATAAGTGATAGGTGGAGAACTAGATCTTAGAAACATAATATGAAGCCGGACCGCAGGTCAAAGACCCTCCGATCCATTTTAGTTATCGTGTCTATTAAAAATATAGTAATTAATTTTTTAAAATATAGATCTAATTAATTATTAATTTTCATGATTATTTATATTCAGAATTTAAAGATGACAGAGACATCTTCAGAGGAGAATGCATATTAGCCAAAGTGGTATCACGCGATACTGACACTTAAGTGTTCACGATTTGGATAAAAATTGATTCAAATTAAAAATTGAACTCAAATCAATTTTAATTTGATTTGATTTGATTTTACATTTATATAATCGATAATATTTTGTTTGATTTTGTTCAAAAAAATCAAAAATATAATCTAATCGATAAAAAATATAATTCCTTTTCTTGATAAATACTCTAAAACAGATAGTCAAGTTAAAGGATAAATAAAAGATATTGACTTGAATTTCTCTGTTCCCCTCCAACCCACATATTGTGTCACATTGTTCATCATTATCCTTCCACACAAGCTGTGCCTTTTTATATTCATCACCTATCCATATTTCATAATCAAGCATTCATGAAAAAAAATGACCCTTAGAATCATTGGGAAAAAAAAATCGATATTTCAAATGATGTTCAATAAGATTATTTTCGAACTATTGTGAGGATATATAAAAAAAAAACTTTTGCTGTGAGATGTGACAAACATAAAAAGATCAACAACATAATAAATATATTAACATAGAAATGAGGTTGACTGATAACTTAGAAAATCGCATTTGGTGAATTCAAAATTGTTTCTTCTACATTTTTTTGTGCTGAAAAAGTTTTTGAATCGTCACGGAGGATCATTGGTAGTTATGGTTGTTTTCTGGTAGTGGTGTGACACAACAAATGAGTAAAGAGGGAAAATCGCGTTATTTTATTGTCTTCGCTTTAGGTATATCATAGTATATCAATGTATCTCTCAAGTGTATATTTGATATATATATATATATGTATGTCAAATGAATTTGTATTATATACATGACATACATATAATATGTAAGTGATACACACACAAAAGTAACATACGTGGGATTAATCTGCTTCAATCTTGAAATTCAATTTAAATCCTCACAAAATTTGTAATAAATCATTCCAAGCTTTTATAACAAAACTAGTCAATTTACAATTCCAAATTTTAGCTTCAAAACTTCATCAATAATGATTGACTCTAGTTTTTCACGTTTTGTGCTTGAAATTTTTTACAGAGAAGATAGGAAGAAAAGGAAGATTCTTAAATTATTAATTCTATGGGTTTTGTTGGAGGTTTTATATATAATATGAAGATTTTATTATTATATTCTTGAAAGTGAAACAACATCATAATATTTCTTTTTATATATAGGGGTCCAATTATTTATATTTCTATAAATATTCCAATTTCAAAAACCACAAAACATTGAGGAACTTTTCTCAAATAAATATGGAAGGATCCTGGACAGAGCCCAATCAATTGAAAAGCCTAACCAAGAAATATCTGAAATGAATGTGTTGGCTCTCAAAGCCCAACTATGCAAATTGAAAAGAGCTACTATGGCAAAACCTTTTCAGGTGCTTAACAATTTTGGGGCGATCTTTAATTTTTGACCCTCAAATTGGTACGCTTTAGTTTTTGTCCTTGTTTCTCATTTGATTAAGATTTATGGGTCAAAGTACCCTAACTGTGATCTAATCTCGCAAGGCAAACATTTAGATCTCTAATTTATTTTTTATCCAACATAAGTTGTGTAGTATTTAATTCGTAGGCATATGTTTAGAGAATTTTTTCCTTGTCCAATATAGGTTTAGAAAACTTTTACCTATATGTCTTGTGAATTTTGACTTGCAAATGTTTTTTCGCCTTGTAAGGCATAGTTTTTATCTTGCAAATATTTTTGTCTTTTTCGGATGTTAGGGATATTGTCATTCACTTCTTTTGTTATAGGATAAAAATTAAAGATCACTCCAAAAATAGGGAAATTCGTATAAATGACCCGTGCTAAATCTTAAAATTTAGTTTCATTCCATTGAAAAGTTTCTTTTTCATTAAATTCCTTACTAATTAAGACCACTACAAAGACTCATCTTCTCCACCAACATTGATTTTGGTGAATAATTGAAAAAAGTTTTGGAAAAGACATTATCAAAGGGTTATTTAAAGTTACAATCAAATATGGAAACTTTTATTAATTGTGTCGTTAGAAATATCTAGACAAAGCTATATAAAAGATTTAAGGAAAATTGGAATTGATCTGGATTAGTTTAATTTGGACAAAAAATCAGATTTAAAAAACCGGACGAAAATATGATTGTGACACATGTTTATCAGACACAAATATATAGAGGGAGATATACACCGTGCTTCAGAAAAAAAAGAGATTAAACCGGACAAATAATTGGTAATTAGGTCTAAATAAAGACATAAGGTAAGTATAATTTTCGGTATTTGCTAAGCAGATACTAGAAAATATAACAAACAACAATAACATATCTATACCAAGTACCGTAATCTCATCCCTTTAGGGTATGCGGAAGATATAATATAGGAAGAACATTACCGTTTCAGATAAACTCTCGACTTTCGAGGTGAAATAAAAAAGGAAGACGAACAAGTAGAAAGGGGTGTGGCTGCGCTAATTATTAATATCTTGTGACAAACATCCAACCGTGATTCTCTCCTGTAAACATGTGCAACTACTATTTCTTAATTTAATCCATTGTGTGTGTATGTATGTATTATATATGTCCACATGTGAGTTGTTTTTTAGATCTAACAAAATAAACCTTTGCCTGGTTGCAATGTTCAATGTTGCCATTTACTATAACTATACGACCAACATGCCTCAGTCCTGGGGAGTTGAGTTGCTCTTTCCCCTAGTTTTGTTCAAAACTTTTTGATTCTCATCGTTTTCTCCATTATAGATTCCCCTCATTTTAATCTTTTCTTCTTTTCGTTTTCGTTTGTTTTATTAATCCTTACATTGGTATTCTTTATTTCTCAATTCATATTATTTCCTAAAGCGTACGTTAATTATAGTAGTGCATAAATGATTCTTTTTGGTTGAGCTTTTTGCTCTTATCAATTGTATGTACTTAAGTTATTATATATTCAAAAACCTCATTGCTGGTCATTCTGGTAAAGTTGTAATTAAGTATCATTCACTCTTAACCAGAGGTTTCTGATTCAAATCACCAAAGTTATGGAGTCATCTCGTCCGATGCGGAGCAATTAGGGTGGAGTTATTTATGCCTCAAAAATTATATTTGGTCAAACAAGAGCTGGCTGCTGGCTTTAACATATAATTTCATATATGTATCATGAAAAAAAGGAGTTGAGATGTCCAACTATATCACTAGACCAAAAAGTTAAAGAAATGTAGCTTTTTTTTTAACCACTTGCAAAGAAATTCAACCAGCCAAGTTAGACCAAACAAATTTGTAAGTTTATTAACATGCCATGAGTGGTCTTAAACTATTAAATAAAACCATATCCAAAAAAATGAAAGGTTAAACAGGAGATTCACATAAAAGAAGGGTAATATTTTCTGGCACTAGATGTTAAAAGGAGATTGTCTTGCAAATAGTAACCTGAATTTACAGCGAGGCAAAAAGACAAAATAACCCCTTTTTCACCCCCTCTTCAGATTTTGTCAACTAGCAAACATTTCACGTGAATCCCCCAAAATCACATCACATGAGCAAAATAACAGAGTGATTCTTCGACTCTAATTCAGTAGAATGATTAGGGGCAAAAAAGTAAACAAAATAGCAAAACCAGAAACGCCAATGGACGGTGAAGATGAATCCGTTTTTTCAAACTGTAGTGAATCGACGGCTAGTGGCATGTTCTCCTGGTCCGGGCTACACTTGGACTCGTGCGGTGGGTGCGCACTGTACATGATAGCGCGCAATACAGCAGAAACCGTCGGTATGTACGCCGTCTTGTTGCGTGCCAGTAACCACGTCAATCCCATCAATTGACAGTCTCTGCTTAGCATCTTGCTCACTCTATCCCCGCCGGTTACATCCATTTTGTGTGTTCGATTTTTTCCACCGTCACCGTTGAGCTACAGAAACGTAAAATCTAAATCAGAATTACAGTACAGATATAGGTTGAGTGGAGAAGAAGAAATATGTCAATTAATCAGATTTTACGTGACTGACCTTTTGTAAAGCACCGAGACACCGGGTACAACCGGAATAAGAAGAGTTCCGACAATTCCTCTCGAGATTTCTGACGGCGGCGGTCGGAGTTGCATTCTTCGAGCCGGTGAGGTTGAACGCCGCCGGACAGCTAAGGGAGGTAATCTGATGAAGACGAATACCACAGAAACACAAAACGGCGTCGCATGTACCATTAGGTTGGGGGAGATGGATGTTACGGCTCTGAAGAGAATTCTGGAGCGTATTAACGCATTTCTGTGAGTCATCTGGCATCATCGGCAAGTCAGAGCTTGCTGGTGCAGCCGCCCCCGAAACTTGCAAAGCCGAACGCGCGTGAGCTGCGAATAACCAAGCCGCCAGTACAGGACAGCAACGGCTCCGGTCCAGGTTCTGTCCGCACGCCGCGCTCACTCCACCAAATAGCTCGTCGGACAAATCCAACCGGCATATCTGTGACTCGGTCTGAACCGGAAAAGCTGGAACAGTATTAGAAGCGTAATCACCCGGCTTCAATGGCTCCGCCGGTTCTGCAAGTAACCCAGCAAACGAACCTTTACACACAAAAAGCAGCGTCAAAAGTAACGTGAAAAGTCTGATTTTCAACTCGACTCTCATTTTCTCTGTAGAAATTGGTAAAGTAGAAAGAAAAAAAAAAAAAAAACTAACGCAAAATGAGTTGGAAGTTGAAGCGAACTTTTGTTACTTTTAAACTCAGTGGAATGGGAAGGGATTTTATTTTTCTTTTTCTCGGTGTTTTGCTTTTAAACCAAAAAAGGGAGAGTTTCAGGAGATGCGAATAAAAAAGTACTAGAGTGGGTTTTTACATGAAAGAGATGAAGCGAAGAAAAAAAAGGTGAGTGTCACTGTGCAAATAGGGAGTGAAAGAGAAATGGAAGTGGGTGGTCACAACTCACAACATTGTTTTTTTATATGGATACATCACATAATTTAAACATTGTGTTATGTGATCTATTCATAAATTATTTCTTCTTTTATTTTTATATCTGAATTAAAGCCTCCATTAAATTCTAATCATGTACGTATTTATCTATGTTCACATTTCAGACCTCTAATTAAAAATGAAACAATCTCATTACTACACCATAAAAAATGTTATTGATTGATTATCTCCACTAGCTGTTTGTAATTATTCAATTTTTTAGGTAATAAAATTATTGTTTGTCCCATATGTGTTCATATATACGATCAATCATCACTCTACTGAAAAATTGAAATTATGTTATAAAACTGGGAAGCATCGAATGAGACTGCTTCCTTTTAATCAAGATTTTAGATTCAGATTCTAAATATGATTTTTTTTTTTAGTATGAAGCGTTTTTTACCGAATGAGATGCTATGAAAATTCAAAATAATTAAACTCCAATCAGAATATCAAGTAGAAAATCAAAAAAATCAAGAAGGTGAAGGTGGGGTCCTTAGTCATACAGATTCGTTGGTTTTTAGAGAAAAAAAAGGAGAGTGGAAAGGCTGTCTAGGGATTTGGCTTCTTCTGCTGTCCTTTTCCTTTTCATTCTTCTTTTTCTTTTATATCACTATCTCTGTGTTTGTCTCCCTCTTGTATGATTGTTAAACTTGATTCTTTTCTGCCTTTTTAGTATTTTTTTATTATAAATATAAAAATAATAATGTTGCTCACACTGTAACCCAAATAATGTAATATATCCATTCTTGATGAATATTGGACTTTGTATTAAAAGATATAACATTTATAACGTTTAAGTTCTCTTAGATTTAGCTGAAATTTACCTCAGAAAAAAATGGTTTCGAATTTGTTGTATTTGGATTTCGATCATAAACTTTTATGCTTGATTAACAATAAAGATTCTTAGTTGTGAACCAACTCAATTGATCTATGCTACGATGCATAAACAATAATTATTTTTTTAATGATTTTATCAAGCAAAAATAAAAAATTAAAATCAATTACTTTTGAGATATCACATATCATATTTTATAAATTTTATATCGAATCAAAGCGAGGAGTACTAAGTACTTTGACTCAATTTCTTTATACAAATATTATTATTATTTTAAATGAATAAAAAAAGTTTTTCCGATCATATATGAATTTGAGCAGATGGGCTGTGACTGATTGGCATTGCGACAACTTGAATTGTTTATTTTGAAGACATGGAGTGGTTAGATCAGAAATATGATCTTTGGAGATTTATAAATATTTCGAGGGAATGTTTAATTGGCTTATATTCCTTTCATAAGTTTTTTATTAATCAAACATATATCAAAATAACTTTTGGGAGAAAATTAATTCTCCAAATTAAATTTCAAGAAAAATATTTAGAGTTGGGCAGAAAGATATCGAGATGGTAATTCGAATTATGTGATTAAAAATCTATACAAGAAAAAAAGCTCACATGGTAAAACTAGTGTGTGACTACTATTAATTGAGTGGAATGCGTTGAAATTAATGAATTCAGATCACTTAAAATGAGTATATTTAAAATATTCGTACAATCAAATTGTGGGGATCAAAATGTGATTAATAAAATGAGTAATTTACAATAAAATATTCATAGAATTTTTATTTATCAATCTAAAAGTTCGACTCCTATTCAAATTGTATTTGGAGCATAGAAATCCAACAAATCTTACTCTCTTATTCTTTATCTTTTGATTATATTTCTTTTAAAATATCTTGGACAAAAATAGAAGAACGTATTCGTGGATTAGTAAGAAAATAATAACAAATAAAATGAAATTAAGACAGAATGAAGTTTAGTTGTAGAATTTTGAACTAATGTTCAAACCTGAGTTTGCCAACAAACTCAAGATGGAACTTGGAAGTACATTTTACTTTAGGGAAGGTGAGGGGCCTTTTTTCCAAAAAGTAAATAAATTTGGTAACCGTTATTTGTATTAAAGTTTGACTAAATTGATATGTGAAAGTCTCATATTGGGAGGTAAAGTGTTTTCTAACAAAAACAACTCGATTTTCATTAACTCAAACTTAATACTTACTGATCCACGACGATCGTGATTTTTTGGTTTTTGATCTAATACTGTCAGCCGCATCTTCTTGACGTAAGTGCGTGGATAGGTATCCTTACGTTGGGACAAAAGTCTTGCTCCACAGCCAGTAGCACATGCCCCAGCCTTTTTTCCCTTTGTACATAAACTTAAAATATAGTTTGTTATTTAATTACTCCATTATACCTGAAATGTAGATCTCTAAAATCTTAATTTTCAAATAGAGCTCATAGTTTCATCTTTTACTAGTGGTGCAAACCATATTTGCGCATAAGAAATATACGTATCATATCATAGGAAATATTAAATTTGAGTTAAAGTTTCTTAGTTTTACCATAAGAGTGGAATTGGGGTATTAGATACGGATTTTGATGAGCCCAATTATTTTTACTTAAACCCTTTTTTATATCAAAAAAATTATTTATATATATTCAATTGCAAACACAATGACAAGGTTTGATGGCTAGTCTGAACCCATAAACACTAAAACTTAATTTCAATGATAACTCCACCTGTGTACGATTTCATAATAAGTTCAGAACCATAAATTCTTAATTTTGGTTCCGTCTTTGATCCATCATTATGATATTGTTGATGTTGAGTACTAGATGAGCCTATATTTGCTTTTCTCATATTATATTAATTAATCAGAACAAATTAATCTGTAATTACCTCAATTAATTAGTAGATATAAAATTGTCCCTATAAGTCAAATAAATCTTCTTAAATTTCCCGTGTGGTAATTTCCACACCAGGAAGGACCACATATCAAGTATTTTCAACATTTAACAAATTGAAACTATAAAGTTTTGTAAAAACAACTTATTCTTCTGACTTTTAATTAGAGAAAGAAAAAAAGTAGGTAAAGTGATCAAAAGGCATACAATTAGCTTGAGATTTGTGTACTTTTTAGTGTCAAGGCAATACAAAAAGCACCTACTACGCAGAATTATTTCAATAAAAAGGCTCTTTACAAAAAGCTAAGTAGCCCAACTCGTGTTCCCCAGTTTCCACTCTGAAGAAAACAAGAGAAAAGAAACAAAAAGACAATTCCAATTTTATTTTTCTACTTTCTATGTCATCACCCTTCTCATTTGGGTAATTTATATTTTGAAAAAATTCTTTTGGCCAGAAAAATTTGGCTAGAATGGTATTTTACCTATGTTATTTTACTTTTTCTGAACATTTTTACCCTTTTAACTTTAATATCTTTTAATTAAAAAATGAAAAAAAAATCAGTTTATTTTAAAATAAAAAAAATATTATAGACTTTTTAAATTTCTTGACAAATTCTGGCTAATTTTTCTGGATATTTAGCATTACTCTTATATTTTGGTTACCGTTTTCTTAACGTTAGTGTATGACTTAATCTTTTGCATTTTTTTCACTCGAATATGATACGTCACCGAACTAATTTATTTATGTCGTCCGTTAATAATAGGTCTCAAGTCTCAACATTCATGTCACTATCGTTACAGAAAAGGTCTATTCGTGTCATTATTTTTCGAATAGATTTGATGATTATACAAAATTATTTTTCCACGTAGACGACAAATTAAATGGGGCAAATTTAATTAAATTTGAAGTTAAACTTAACTCATTAACACTATATCCCAAAACAACCCTAACCCATATTTCATTTGTTTTTTTGAGGATGTAGGCATCATAGATAAAAGATTAAAAGGACAATTTTCAAATCTTTTATCTACTTGGGACGTTTTCTTAATGATGAAACTTTAGAAATCGACTAAAAAATAAAAGAAAGATGAAATGACTTAAAGAAGCAGCATTGGTAATTGAGCACGAAAAGAATAGTGGCAAGTATATAAAAAATATAAGTAATGATGGTGTCGTAAATCCCTCTTTCTGTCTCTTCTATTTTAACTACTATTCCAAGGCACTTTGTTAGCCATGTTAAATCATGTTATATGTTTGATCTTAAGTTTTGTGATCTAAATTTTGTTTAAAATAGTTTACTTCAGGAGAATTCGACACGAATACAACATTAAAAGTGAAAAGTCCAGACTAAAAACATACCTGGTAACTTGTATAGCTATACCTAAAGACTTTGAAGGGGAAAAAAAAGTGTTAGGTAGACATAGATTTGATATTTAAATTTTATGAATTTGAATTTATAATTTTATCATATTTATTATATGTGTTTAGCAAAAAAAATTGACATATATATAGCCTAAGTCAAGATTTTGGTTTCATAGAACCCATGGCGTGTTGATAAGAGACGTGTTTGATGTTAGTTTAGGGTGTTCATAATATGGTACGATTTGATTTTTAAAAATTTAGTTCGACAATTTTGAATTCAGATTTTCAAAAGTGCTTTGTTATTAGTATATTGGGTAATAGTGAACACTAACAAAACAGAAGCTACTGTTGGGAAAAATACTATAATATTGATATTAGATTGGAATTATAAAGTAGTAAATAACTTATCACAAACACTGTGTTGTGGTAAGCCATTGCCTTGAAAGCGATTTCGGCTCGACTCCGGTGCAAATCGTTGTAGCCGGTCGCTCCCCAAGGTTCCACAGTTACTCTCAAACACGTGCACTCGTGGCTGAGAGTTTGGAGGTTGCTCAAAACCAATTGCCCAAAAATATTCTAAGAATAAAAAGAAAGGAGGAAAAATAATTTCTCTTCTTTTTGTTTATGTTGGTAGTGTTATATCTTATGTTCACCAAAACCACTTTTTATATAGGATTGCAAGAGAAGGAGTTGAAAGTAGGAGAGTTTAATTTTTAGAAATGTATTGTCAAGGTTAATGGCATTAACTCAACAATCCCCCACTAATGCAAAGACAAAGGGTAAGAACAAATTTTGGACAAAAGGAAGGAACATGTAATTAAGTGTCAATATCTTTCGATTTGAATTAACACATAATGAAATGGGACAACAACTTAATATACACAAAGTGAAGTACCCTTGAACTGAGTGGATATAAATTGAGACCCCCATAACACATACTATATCCTTAAATTTAAGCAACCTCCGCGATACAAAGTGCTTTTATGGTCATGCACACACACCTTGGGTCTTATGAGTGCTTTAGAAAGACGACCCACGTCTTTCATAAAAGGCGACCACACCTTTACACTCACGTAGATGATTCCATCAAGTCTATCTCAAATAGACCACCTTACGGCAATAGAATCATTAAGAGCAAAATAAACTCAACCTTATAAAATACTGTCTCACGCCATAGGGATTGAAAATGTGGTGTATATTGAGGCCTAACGGGTCCACCACACTAGCTCAATCAATGGGCTTTAGCCCCATTCCCCTCGACGTTTCAAGGATTATTTTCCTTGTCAAGCCCTTGGTCATAGGATCCGCCAAATTTCTTTCGGACCTTACATATTTCAAGGAAATAACATCCAGTTTCAACAGGTGAAATAGGTTCTTTTAGAATTAATTTCAAACCATCTGCTAGAGGAAGTGAATCCTCTCTTTCAGATCCTGGCCTTGGTAGAACTTGAAATCCTCTTCTAGGCATGTTCCCAATACTATACTAGTGAAAGAAGTTCCTTACCTTTTGTTTTGCTAGTGGGCTGGTGCAGACTTCCTTGTTGCTCCATTTCGACACCAACGAATATTCAACAAAACACTCTATTTTGTGCTCAGAGAAATCCATTCAAGGAATTTTTCAATTCCTTGACCGGGTCTTGTGTTCAATCAAACGGGTGATTTTCTCTCCGACTACGGATCCCATATTATTTAACCGCACCATGTTTGATGCGAATATGTCTTTTTATCCCATTGTACACACTATTTTTGGCGATTCCAATAGCTGTCTGTGAGTCACAATGAAGAGAGACTGGTGAAGCTTGTCTTCCCCACAATGGCATATCCGCCAAAAGATTTCTCAGCCACTCAGCTTCTTGCCCTGTCAACTCGAGAGCAATGAATTCTGATTCCATGATAAAACGTCCTATACAAGTTTGTTTGAAAGACTTCCATAAAATAGCATCTGCACCCAAAGTAAACACATAGCCACTGGTAGAACTAACTTCATCATTGTCAGTTACCCAGTTTGCATCACGAAAACCTTCTAAAACAGCAGAAAATTTGTTAAAATGTAAACACCAATTCATAGTACCTCTCAAATACCTTAGCAAGCGATGAAGAGCATTCCACTGTTCACTACTGGGATTATGAGTATATCTACTCAATCTACTAACAGCATAAGCTATATCAGGCCGAGTATAGTTCATGAGAAACATTACACTCCAAATTATTTTAGCATATTCAGTTTGAGAAACACTAGATTCTTTATTCTTCCTCAAGTGTATGCTAGGATCATAAAGTTCTCACTGGAACTACAACAAAACAATCAAACTTTTTCAACATCTTTTCAATGTAATGAGACTGACACAAAGAGAAACCATTAGCAGTTCTTTTGATTTCAACTCCCAAAATCACATCTGCTTCACCAAGGTCTTTCATTTCAAATTTAGAAGACAAAAAGTTCTTGGTCTCATTAATAACATTCACATTAGGACCAAAGATTAACATGTCATCTACATATAAACATATAATCACACAATCTGAACCTATCATAGAATAAACACAGGTATCAGATGAATTTACAACAAATTCATTATCCACTAATGTAATATTAAATTTTTCATACCATTGCTTAGGTGCTTGTTTTAGTCCATACAAGGACTTTCTCAATTTGCATACTTTATCCTTTTATCCTGGAACCACAAAACCCTCAAGTTGAGTCATATAGATCTCTTCCTCTAAATTACCATTTAGAAATGTTGTTTTGACATCCATTTGATGTACCACTAAATCATGAATAGAGCTAAAGCAATACGAGTCCTAATGGTCGCTATTTTAGTCACAAGAGAATAAGTATCGAAGTAATCAACACCTTTCTTTTGGTTAAAACCCCTAATCACAAGTCTAGCCTTATATTTATCAATTGTACCATCAGGTCTCAATTTCTTCTTAAATATCCACTTGCTACTTATGGGCTTACAACCTTTAGGTAAATCATATAAGTCCCAAGTGTAATTAGAAACTATAGAGTCTAATTCACTTTTAATAGCCTCTTTCCAAAATATAACATCTACTGATTTCATTGCTTCATCATAAGTCTTAGGGTCTTCTTCTATTAAATAGATAAACACTAATTCATCATTTAAAATATTAATATCAAAATTTTCAGTTAAGAAAGTAGTGATAAATTCAGGACCAAAACTTGTCTCAATTCTACGTCTTTTACTCCTTCTAAGTTCATTTTCATGCTCATTAGAAATAACATTAGAAGAAGGCATGACATGAGAATTAACAGACATAGATGTAGAAGCATTATTTTGTACATCACTCGGCACATTATTTTTCAAAGAAAAAGTATGCTCAAAAATTTCTGCATCTCTAGATTCACAAATAGAATGATCATTTAGAGACATAAATCTATATGCAACACTATTTTGAGCATAACCAATAAAGACAGTATCAGAAGTCTTAGAACCAATATTTACTCGTTTAAAATCAGGTAGACCAACTTTAGCCAAACACCCCCACACTTTCAGAAATTTCAAGTTAGGAGCAAACCCTTTCCACAACTCATATGAGGTCTTGTCTAACTTCTTATGAGGGACTCTATTAAGAATATAGCATGCAGACAAGACTGCTTCTCCCCACATATTGTCAGATAGACCAGAGCTTAAAAGCATAGAATTCATCATTTTCTTAAGGGTTCTATTTTTCCGTTCGGCTACACCATTTTGTTGGGGAGTATAAGGACCACTAACCTCATGTATAATATCATTTTTCTCACAAAAATCTTCTAGAGTTTTAGTACTATATTCACCGCCCCTATCAGATCTAAATCTCTTGATTTTCCTGTCTAATTGATTTTCCACTTCTGCTTTGAATTTCAAAAACATGCTTTCAGCCTCATCTTTAGACTTATGAAGATATACCTTAGTGTATCTAGAAAAGTCATCAACAAAAGTAATGTAATACTTTTTTCCACCTTTGCTAACAGTGTTCTTGAAATCTGCTAAATCTGAATGTATTAGTTCAAGTAATTCGGTCTTTTCTACTAATAACAGATTTGAAAGGTTTCTTGGCATGCTTTGCTTCTACACACACAGGACATTTAGAAAACTCATCAGTTTTTATCATAGGAATTAATTCCATTTTTCTAAGTCTTTTAATAAAAAACAATATTAATATGACCTAGTTTACCATGCCACAAATTAATAGACTCAACAATATAAGCAGAATTTGAAATACTTGCATTATTGACAATCTCTTGAGCAATGTTCAATACAAATAATCTTCCACTAAGATATCCCTTCCCAACAAAGTCTCCTCCACTAGAAATAATTATTTTATCAGCTTCAAAAATAAGTTTAAGGCCTACTTTGTTGAGAGGTGCTCCAGAAACTAAGTTTCTACGGAGGGAGGGAACATACAAAACATTGTTCAAGGATAATGTCTTTCCAGAAGTTAATTTAAGTAAAACTTTTCCTTTACCCATTACTACAACTGTAGTGGAGTTACCCATATATACACACTCGCCATCAGTGGACTTCTCAAAGTTATGAAATAAATTCTTATTGGCACAAAAATACCTTGAAGCGTCTGTGTCTAGCACCCAGTCAGTTTTGTTAACAAAAATACCTCAAAGTTATGAAATAAATTCTTATTGTCCTTCCTGCTTTGAGTCCCTCCCTTTTCTTTGATAGCACTTGGCAACCCTGTGACCAACTTTTCCACAAACAAAATAAGCGCCCTTAAATTTTTGAATTTGACTTTCCGGCTTGTTGAATTGATTTTTCTTCTTCATATGTTCCTTTTTTGAGACTTTCTTCTGTTTGCCTTTGAACCTGTCTTTCACAACAGTACCAGAAGATTCAACAAGATTAGCTTTAGAAGAATTAAGAGAAAGTTCTTCCATCTTATCTTTGAGACGGTTCGCCTCTTCAGTCCTCATATGACTAATAAGTTCTTGGAGGGTTAAATTCTTTTTCTTATGTTTTAATTGATTTCTATAATCACTCCAAGATGGTCAGAATTTTTCAAGCAGAACATTCGCCTGAAATATCTCACACATCTTCATGTTCTCGTTGAGAACATCAGCAGTCAAGTTCTCATATTCGTGAACTTGTTCTATTATTGGCTTATTATCAACCATTTGAAATTTAATCCACTGTCCGACAACATATTTTTTCTTTCTTGCATCATCAGCACCATATTTCTTTTTCAAACTATCTCATATTTCTTTGGCAGATTTATAGGTTAAAAATAAATCAAATAAAGGATTAGTCATATGATTTAGCAAATGTCCTCACAATTTTGTTATCCTTTTCAAACTTCTTTTTAACAACATCATCAACAGCCATAACATTGCTAGAATCAGTAGTGGTGTTAGAACCATTCATAGAAGGTTCTTTAAATAAAACATAATCAACTTCTAACTGTTCAAAGAAAATTAAAAGTTTTTGTGACCAACGTTTAAAATTGTTTCTATTCAAAGGCTCAAGTTTTGACAAATCAGAAAAAGTTTTGTTCAAAGAACTAGCCATTTATCAATATTGTATGTTAGTAAAATCGCTTTCAAATTGTTGGGAAAATACTACAATATTGATATTAGATTGGAATTATAAAGTAGTAAATAACTTATCACAAACACTGTGTACTCGTTGTAGCCGGTCGCTCCCCAAGGTTCCACAGTTACTCTCAAACACGTGCACTCGTGGCTGAGAGTTTGGAGGTTGCTCAAAACCAATTGCTCAAAAATATTCTAAGAATAAGAAGAAAGGAGGAAAAAAAATTCTCTTCTTTTTGTTTATGTTGGTAGTGTTATATCTTATGTTCACCAAAGCCACTTCTTATATAGGATTGCAAGAGAAGGAGTTGAAAGTAGGAGAGTTTAATTTTTAGAAACGTATTGTCAAGGTTAATGGCATAAAAGGCCATTACATCACTTCTTTTTTTTGGAACAAATGTATCTTCTCCTTTGAAACATATTTTGCATTTGTCTCTTTGCATTACATTTAGTTAATAAAGTTAGAATAATAACTCAACAATAGAATTAACTCAACAGCTACTAGCTACCGATATGGGTTGTGAATTGTGATGTAGTTATGAGATTGTTTCCCCCTTAATCAGAAGTCTCGAGTTTGAGTTTTGGGTATGAATTTTTTTGTTTGTTGGGAGTGTCACCCCCAAATTAACCCTGCAGTGCGCGATTCAAATTTAGTCGGAGCTCCAATGCAGGTTCCAAACACCAGCGAGGAAACCACAAAAAGAAGCTACTAGCTAGTGTAAAAGAACTAGTTCCGTGAAAATGCAATTTAACTTTACCATATCCACTTAGACACAACATTTCAACTACAATTAACTCAAGTCATTGGAATCATCAAATGTAACACTAATGATGATTTTTAAGAACAAACACAAAATGCAACTTAAAGCAAAACAACATTATATTGGAAGAATTAGGTTTATTAAAATATGGACCACATAATTGTCAAGGCAAAAAATTATTTGAAAATGATCCAAAAGGAAGAGTGGGTAAGAAAGTTGAACATGATTGATCAATGTCCCTTTAATTTTCTAACTTTTTATTATAACAAGTCCAAAACAGAACAAGGCAAATATACTTCTGTAGCTATTGATAGATATATCAAAGTCATCTTCCACTTTACATTACATGTGCTAAAACATGAAGAAGATTCCACCTTGGAATATCATATGCATATACTTAGAATGGAGAATGCATTGATTGCTTCAATCATAGGAGTAATTTTGTCCTTTACCATAATTGTTTATTCCAAATTCCAATACATAACATTTTTTCCTCATATAATAGATATAGAAAATGTAATTAGAAAATACATGTCCGGAGTCTGTTAATTTAAGTAATTTTTATCGTCTATGAGAACAGTTTGATGATGAAGAGATTACAATTTGAATTATAGTATTACGAATTCAAATCTTATATTTGATTTTTTTATTTAATCATCTGATTTTTAAACCTCACGGCCGTCGGTTCAATTTTCTTTGTGATTAAAAAACTAGGGGTAATTTTATGTTATTCTCAGTGGAGTAATGATTTTTTGTGCTACTCTTTGTGATGAAAGTTAGTTGACAAAATGAATCAATCACATTGTTGAGTTATATGATGGGATGAGCACTACTAAGGTTTTAGTTTCGTGCAAGATATAATTGACTCTTTTTTAAGTGCCTCTTAAGAATTTCTTCTCGTAAATGAGATCAAACTCCACGTACTCTAACGTTCCAACAATAACAATAATAAAATATCCGGTGAAATTTCACAAATAGAATATGAGAAAGGTTATATGTACATAGCTATATCGCTATCTTACTAAGGTAGAAAGACTGTTTTCAAGACAAAATAGTACCCCAGGACGTGGAAGTTCCTATTTTCCTCTTGTTCTTTTTTCTTTTAAAAAAAAAAAGAGAATGAAAAAAGCACAATTAGAGAGTGTAGTTTTGTGCCATGAAATGACAGAATTAGAACTTTGGATTATAAAAAGTTGGAGTGGCCATGGATATGTAGACAACACTTTAGGTTGTACAAAGAATGTTTTTCAAACTAATGAGTTGGGTTGGGTGATGGATGGAATGTTTTTCACAATATGAGTTGGGCTGGTCCATGGATGGAATGTTTTTTCAAAATAATGAGTTGGGTTGGGCCGTCGCTTGGACAATACTTAATTTATGAGCAATTCGGAGTTCAGTTAGGACCAAAATTTATCTCGTCCTCATCCTTATCGTCTTTTCAAATTAATGAGTTGGGTTGGGCCATGGATGGGCTAGACAGTACATTGTTAAGATTGCTTAACATGAGGCCCAACTAAACCAATTACAGTAGAGTAGTAAAGAATAATAGGAACTAAGCAAATACCCCATAAAAGTAAAATAATTACAAACATATATTCCTTTACATTCGTAATTTCTTTTAACTGATACTAAATCATATATATATATATATAGTATCAGTTAAGCAAAATTATCAGCCTTAATGATACCAATACGGTATATGATACTGATTTAATATCAGTTAAGCGAAAATTATCTGCCTTAATGAGGGGGGTATGAGTTGTAATTATTTATGAGAGAATTAGTATTTCAGGAATTACTTTGGATTTGAGTATGAACTTGTAATTATTTTGGGTTTTATGGCCCATTTATGTAGTTTTTCCGAGAATAATTGGAGTAGTTTGATGGAGTAAATATGCCATACAAATTTGATTAGTTAGCAAATTTTATTTTTGTAACTTTGTAAGATGTAGGAAAGTTATTTGTCAAATTGGACCAAAATTTCTGAATATCCAAGAATACAATGACAGTTATATAAATCAGAATAGAAGAAATATTCCTTCTAATTCTTCTTTTTTTTTTGTCCGAAAATTATTCATGAATATTTATAAACTATTGCTTACAGGGGCGGATTTAGGCATATCTAAAGGTGTGTCACGTGACACGGCTTCGTCAAATTTTTTTAATCGAATATACCTATATAAAAAAAATAAAAAATAGTAATGGGTAAAAAGATTGAAAGGACGCCCCTTGTAACAGAATGCGCCTAGCTCAAATGGCAAACGCACCACCTTCTATGCACAAACGTCATGGGTTTGATTCCCAAGGGGATGTTTTTTTTTCTCTGTTTTATTCACGTTTTAATTTTTTCTTTTCTTAAAATTATTAAATTTTTGTTTTAAATTCAAAACAATAGGTCCCTTCATTAAAAACCTACACACCCACTTCAATTCATTCAAAAATCTAACAACTTTTTTTTATTTTTAGAATTAATATAAAACTCAAAATCTCCTTTATCAATTAGAATTATAGTTAAATAAAAATAGTGTTGACTCCTTAAATTCTTATATTTGTATATTTCTGACTTGTCAGTTTGTTCAATTTTCTTTCCGTTCTTGTTCATCAATCATTGTTATTCGGCATCTCGAATCTCCATACCAGGTTAGTATTTTTTTGCTATTCTATTTTTTTATTATGTGCTTGAATTTTTATTTTTATTTGTTCATAATAATAATTTTATTTTTTACTATCTACTTGTTACAATGAAATAATTTAGAATTCATTAAATTGATTAAAATTGTCTGCAATCCTCTATTATTTGATCCTCAATTACTAATTGTGCAGATTAAATCATATTAGTCTAAATTTTTAATGGAGAGCTTTATTCTAAAAAAAATTACAAATGTTCAAAGCCAATTTTAACGACTCAAGCTTCAACTGACTTGGAAGAACAAGCTAATGAGTCAAAAAAATATCGGCGAAGTGAAGGAATTGATTTAAATTCATTGCCGATTGATCCTGGGAAAGATTACCTATTCGAAAATATCATCCAATTTATCCTGCCGATTGTATAAAACTTTATTTAATAACATGAAGATGTGAATGGTTTAATTTAAAATTTTAAAATATTATCTAATTAAAAGAGGCTTCAAATTTTTGGAGGCCTAAAACAAAATTTTCATTGATTTTCTTCTTGAGTCATTTTTGTCCTTTTAATGGTGATACCATTTTAAAAAAATCATACGTACGTCGCTGCTCATACATATATAATAATAAAAGAATTAGTGGAGCAAGAATCTTACCATAGAAGGAGCAGGTGGACGAAGATGATGTGAAGAAGGCGGATATATGTTATATAAGAAAATCCGGGCCAAATAATTATAAGCCGCACTGGTCCCGCATATAATTACAAAAATAACTCTGTCTATCATATAATTTAATCTATTATATAATTTAGCGGCGGAGCCAAGAATTTCACAAAAGGTATTCAAACATAAAGTTTTTTTTAAAAAAAGTGATTTTTTTTGTTGCTAGTCAGTGGCTCATTTAAGGCGCCTGAAACCACTGGCTATAATGACATGTTATGTCAAGGGTGTCCAAAATATATTATTTAAACACTTCGTATATCATTTTACTTGAATATACACTAATATTTTTCCGACGAACGGTGTCTAATTGGACACCCTGTCAATCACGTAGCTCCGCCCCGATATAATTTGTATGTATGTCTGTTGTACTGGTTCCACATATAATAATAAAAATAATACCCTCTCAGTCACAATTTATGTGACACTTTTAAGATTTCAAGATTTAAAGGCAATTTTTTTATCGTAATTTGTTTATATGCTTTTTAAAAGTATTTTTAATTGTCACTTATTACGAATTATTATACTTTTTATGTAGCTTTCAAATATGTGAATTTTATTTTAAACAGTTTAAAAGATTGCATGTTCATGTTTAAAGACAAAATTAATGATTTGACTCTCAAAATCTAAACCTTGTCATATAAATTGTGACAAAAAATAACTGTGTAATATGAATGCAAGCTGTTGAAAAATAAACATAAGCATGACGACTATATAAGGTAATGCATACTGCGGGAGCTACGAAGTACGATAATAATAATACATTAAACAATGCATTTTTGGATTATATTTTCTTCGACTATGATGCCAGTTTTCCCACCACCAAATCCATAGACTAGGATATGCTCTTTTATAAGTAAAAAATAAAATTAATCTCTCATTTTTATTACTATTGAGATATCAAATAATTTCTCATAGACTATGTATTTTACTAAATAATGATTTTGATCAATATATTTTTTTTCGTGGTTTAGATAGGTAAACTTTATTTCATAAAAATCAATACTAAAATTGTAGCTATATATTAACTTTCATACTTTGATGGAGACTGCTTATTAATATTATGTGACTAATGAAATGTGCAATTTAGAGTAGAAACTAAGTAGAAATATTTGCAATTCGAGTTAAAGCAAATCATAAGTTCTAACAAAATATTCAATGCAATGTTATGTCATGAGTTCTGATTGTGATTTGCGAGGGCGGATGGAAGATAAGATCATAAGGTCAAATTGGCAGGTTGGGTTTAATTTGACAGGTTAAAATAAATTGAGTTAATAAATGACGGATCGAAATTATTTTGTGAAATAAATTGTGTTGAAATTAGCTAAAATTGGATCATAACCCAGCCCTCTTAACTTGTACTAAGTTTTAAATTCTTTGTTTGAACATCTAATAATTTTTTTCTCCTTATATTATGATTATACATAACATATTAAACAAAAAAAAGAGCACTTTTGAAAATATTTAGAAAAAAATTCTTGTAGATCACGCTAAGCTATGCACAGGGGCGTAGCTTTCCGAAATTGGACACCCTTTGTCGGAAATAATACCGTATATATAAGTAAAATGATATACGAAATGATTAAATAACATATTTTGGACACCCTTGACAAAAAAATGTGTTGTAGCCTAATGGTTTTAGATGTCTTGAAAGAGCCATAAGTGCTCATGTGTTTGAATCTCATTAGCAACAATTCCCTCCCCTCCCCCTTTTTTTTTGACATCCTTCGTGAAATTTCTGGCTCCACCACTGGCTATACACATATTAGATTAGTTTTAAAATTGGTTGAATCAAACGGATAAAAATAACTTAAGGCAATAAATTAAACGGGTGATATAAAAACCTGTCCAAATCCAGACGAATTAAACAAATCAAATGAACGAATTTTTTCAACCCCCATTAAAACTTTAAAGCATGCAAAATATGACTATAATCACCCACCTATCCTAGAGACTTCCCTCTACCACTACGCGTTCAACAATTAAGTGATAGGAAGCTCTAATTAACAAAAAAAAGTTTGTCTCCCTTTTGTGTTTAACGTGGAGATGATCCAATAGTTGGAATCAAATCTATCCCGTTATAAAATGGATTAGAATAAGCTTTTCAATACGTTAATTATAAGCTCTCTTTTTTTACAAGGAAAAAAACAGTCAAGTATATATATTTTTGAACTAAGCAAAATCATTTATATTTGGTGGTGCAACTGATCTAGACCATTAATTAGCACATTTCAAAAGCAAAATTGATCAGTTTTCTTTGTATAAACGTCCCACGTTTTATAAAAGCTTTCGTTGTTAGTCAAGAAAGCACATATAACTTATTTAAGTAACATCAAAAATATATCTAACCCAAATTATTAATGGACCATCTTGATTGTTTCGAAATATTCAAAAGTAGATTTGACCATTTTCTAGTAAAATAAAAATAATTATACTATTCCAGCATTCAATCATGCAAAAGGGAATCTCAATAATTCTCATTGTACCACCTAATTAATTACCAATCATTGAATTAGAAAAGATTATGAACCGCAGGAACTATATAGAATGTGTGTGGACACTAATTATCAAAGATGAAAAATGAATTACAGTACTACATATTAATTTCTTGGTAACAAATTGAGTCAATATTAGCGTCTTTTTGCACAAAAATGGTGTAAGAATTTGAAGTTCAATTTGTACTCGTTTTCTTCTTATCACATGCTTCTTGTAGAAATAAATAAATAAATAAAAGTGTATGTCGAGACAAAAATGCACTTTTAAGGTGTGTTCAAACTATAAAAGAATATATATTTTTGAATTTTAGTCCTAACTTATGAAATATGAGGAGCGGAGTGGTCCTTTACGTAAGGTAAACGGGAGCTCCGCGACAAGCATAGGCATAGAAATGTAGCTAATATGAGCAATTTTAAACGTGTCACATGGGTCGTCCAATGAAATCAAGTCGACATATGATGATGTGAAATTGTTTGCGATAAATTAAATTATAATGAAATAGAGATTTTATTGATGGATATTTGTCAGTGTGATTCAATTCCTCCCTTGATTCTTTTTTATCTCTCATTTTTGTCTACGATTCATCGGTTGTTAGTGACATATTTAATTTCTCAAATATAGAATGATTTGGTATTTGATCGTTAGGAACGTCGAGTAGCAGCTTTAACAACTACAATATTTGTTGCCTTGATCTCTTTTTATGAATATTCCAAAAGTTAATGGAGTTTCGAGACGTGAATTGGGGTTGTAATGTATAGTAACTTCCAAGAACCCTAACAGAGAACGATAAACATTCTTCCACTCTATTGTTCATAAATGAGGAGGGAGTATGATTTTTTAAAGCAAAGGTGGGGATATGGGTTGAATTCCACTTACTATGCATGAATTTCCACTTCATAATTTATCTATTTTTTCTAAAATCTAGAATTCATAAACTCAAAATTCTAGATAGATCCATTATCTATAAGGAGAGATAAATTTTTACTATTCTCTCCGTCCTTTTTTACGTGTTTTCTATACTAAATATAAGTACCTATTTTTATTTGTCCAACTTAGAAAATCATAAGAATACTTATCACTTAGTTCCTAAGTTATCCATATGAGTACTAACTATGGTCATTTCTTAATATATTTCCCAAAGCATTGAATTATATTCAAAGATTGATATAGTAAAACTATCGTTCTATTCATAACTTGTGCCAATTCAATACTGGACAAGCAAAAATGAACCGACAAAGTATTAGTATTTCATCAGAGTACCACGGGATTTATTCTAAACTAAGTTTCCTCAAATGGTAATTTTTCAAAAAAAAAAAGGGGTTAGAAAACACGCATTAACATGCCGTACTTCCGTGTAACAGAGCAAATCATAAAAAAATAATCAAGTCACTATAGTTGTTTATCTAGGTATACAAAATTTTGATTTCGAATCTTTTAAAATACAGATACACTAGAAAAAGAATGAATAAAGAAACTTTCATAAACAATATTAGAGGGAAAGAAAATCCTCAAACTTCTTGTATATGCATATAATCCACCGGTTACATTGAAAAAAAAGAATGATACTATATAATAAGACAACAAACAAAATTAATTATACACAACTGGTATGTATAGATAAAAGATAAAATTCTAAAACAAAAGCCACCTAACATTACAAACTTTAGAATTTGGATGCACCAAATACTTAGAAAAAAAAACGTAACGACGGTTCCATCCAAATGTCCCTAGAGAACAAATAAAACAATAACAACAACAAACACGAAAAAAAGAAACATACATTTTGGACAATGTCATTCGATATTTACATAAAATCATCGAAATTTAAGCTCTCTGGAATTTCGAATTTCATCAAATCACTGCAATAGCTCTCTTTTTCGTCTTCCGTGGGTGTCGATAACACTGAATCTAAGCTGAAATTCTGAGTGCTGCTGTTGTTGTTGAGTGATTGGAAATTTGAATTATCAGAAGCATCAGAATTACAATATCCATAGTTTTGTGGAGGTAGCATTTGGCCATTCATCAAATAAGATTCCTCCACGTGTCCTAATTGCATTGGCTGTGATAATGAAGATGAACAAGGAACATTTTGTGTGGTGAAATTTGGTATTTCTTGAATCTGATTTTGGAATTGGAAAAATTGAGTCTGATTTTGCAATTGGGAATTCAATATTTGATTTTGTTGAAGTTTTTGTAACAACAATTCAGACCCTTCTTGGTTTTGTAGTTGAGAGTTGAACATTTGATTATTTTCTTGATGTTTTTGTAGTAACAATTCTGGGGTACTTTCATTTTGTGATGCCAAAAGAGTAGCTGCAAGCCTGAAGACTTCAGGGTTTACAAGTGCTTGTAGTCCAAGTAAGCTCGATAGGTTGAATTGAGTCGAATTTAGAAGGGACGATAAGTCTAATAAATCAAGACGAGGACTATGAGTCACTGGATCAATACCATTTCTTAGAAGCCTTTTTCTAATGTGAGTGTTCCAATAATTCTTGATTTCGTTGTCTGTTCTCCCTGGCAGACGAGCCGCTATAGCTGACCACCTAAGACAAACATAATACACACATATAAGTTTTGGGAAGTCATACTCAATAAAATTAAAAGTACGTTCTGCCTAACAGCTTAAACTATATTGCTTACTTGTTTCCAAGAACACTATGAAGTTGGATAATAGTTTCTTCTTCATCAAACGAGAATCGTCCTCTTTTAATATCAGGTCTCAAGTAATTAGTCCAACGAAGACGACAACTCTTTCCACACCTTTGAAGTCCTGCAAATGAATTTTTCATTAGTACTATACACAATATATACTCATAATATACATGAAGAACAATAGAAACCATCGATAATCTCGATGAATAATATAAATACCAGCATTCTTAGGAAGTGTTCGCCAATTTCCAGGACCATGAAGTTGAATATATTGGATGAGTTTATTATCTTCTTCTGGAGTCCATGGACCTTTTTTGAGTCCATTTTTATCACAACATGGTGATCTTCCCATTGCTTCTTTGTTTTGTTTTGTTTTGTTTTTTGTTCCTTCTAGATGTTATTAAAAAGTTGCAAGTGTTTTTAATTTCTAAAGAAACTCAAAAAGAACTTTTTTAGAGAACAAAAGTGAACTTGTAGGACCTTGAGAGGATGAAGACCAATATTTATAGATGGGAAAAATAGATTGAAGTCAATAGTATTTGGCGCCGGCCTTCTTCTATGTCAATGCCTCAAATCACTTTGTCCGCTGTCTCTTGAGAGTGAAATGTACAAAAGTTACTTAAGGTAATAGAATATTGAAAATAATGTACTCCCTCCGTCTATTTTTACTTATTCAGTATTGTCTTGGCATATCTATGGAAGAACAATAAATAAACTGATAATTTTACTCTATCACTTTTTAAATAAAAAAAACTCTATGATTTAAAAAATGAACATCTATTTTTAGTAAAGTGGACAGTCAAAGTGGATGGAAAAGTAATAGTAGTATGTTCTTTTTTGGATAATTATGGGTTTGAACCATTCAGTCATCTAGTTTAATTAACAAAATATGTACAAATTAAGTGTATAGATAATGTACGTATATATATATATACAAATTCATTTTATATGTTATATATGCTTCTATCGTATTGATAAATTAGTTGGTCGAAAGATATCTATCCTAACTTTTCCTTCTTTTTTTCAACTGTTAAAAAGTGTTTAGACTTTATCTGAACAGTAATAAAAATGTGGAAATTTTGGATGAATGAGATGAGACAGGTGGCAAGTAACTAATGGTTTTGACCTTTACATCAAAGTCTACAAACCAAGAATTATTAGTCGGTACGGTAGTTAGATTTCTCCTACCAATTAAAATGTCAAGCCTTTAACTTGTTTCAGTGTTTTTCTTCACAAAATTATCAGAACTTTATAATAAATAAATAAAAACATAATTCAAAAACTAGACATGTATAGTCCACAAAAAAATTAAAAAATTACGTAGGCTATCGTCAGCGTATCTGTTTCAGTCCAGTTAGTCCTCTTCGTGTCACTTTTTAGAAGCTTATTAGGACCTAATCTTGGAGACAAAGTTTTGATAATTAATAAAATGAAATAAAATATATTACAGTCATTGTAATCTTTGACATGCATGCATCCTTGGAGGAAGCCAGTGGGTAAGTTTTGAGATAATATTATAGTATAGAAAAAATTAATGTGAAAACTTGAAGGATGTACGGATAAAAAACAGATAGATAATCCAACAAAAGATGTACATTAGGCAAAATGTGGAATATAGGATGTAATTTAATTAATTACGATAGAACATTAGTAGATAGCAGTGCGTTTTTTTTGTATTTTATTTAAAACTAATAGGGAGTTAACCTCCTTCTCTCTTTCTTACTAGTTTTATATTTAGTATCCACATATATAATCTCTTATTCTTCGATATATACTATTATTACTATGTGTTGCTATATGCATTTTGCTTTGTACCTTCCTAATTTGTTGTTATATTTTTTTTTCAATTCTGTTTCAATGAATCGAGAATTTATCAAAATCAATTACTTTCTAAATTTCTTCTTAATCATCAGTGTGAAAGCTTTATATATATATAATGTCCAAAATGTGGAGATCTCACGGTTATAAAATATAAAAGTAGAAGGATTGAAAAAATATTTTGAGAGCAAAAAGGTCAACTATGATATTGAGGATAAAGTCATTAACAGAGAAAAGGGTATATAACAGACCCACAAAAATGGAAAAGGAAGACATACTAGATACATATCTGAATAGAAAAAGTTTTACGGTATAAAAATATAAAATAATGACACACTTTTTGAAGTTCTATAAAAGTTTTCTCAAACTTGCTCTTTTAATTTCCAAATCAGTTTATATAAAATAATGCTACACTTTTTGAAGTTGAAAATAATTAATTATACTTTTATTTTGTATAATGAGAAAGTTTTATAATCTTACAAAGGTATTGTAATTTGTTTAAATTATTTTAAATTCCACACTAATTCAAACTAGCTAGGACGCACGATTTTCACAAGAACCATTTTTCCATAGTCGTTTTTTAAACAATAAAAAAAAGGAACTTTATGAGTAAATGGGTGATTTTTATTTACGGAAAATATAAAATTGGAGTGTTTTTGTAAAAGACGCTAACTTAATTTAATTTCTACTTAGAGGACGTGTCATGAGGTCAGGCCAATCCCAAACCATATATGTATCCTAGGGACAAGTGTCAAATTTTATTAACCTATATGAATATAATATAGCAAGTCAACAAGGCTAGCTAGCTATAACGCTCATGATTAAAAAAATCACTATTTTCTCACTGAAAAATATTGCATAATCTCCGGATATGTTTGATTGAATCAATAAAAAAGAAAAAAATCATAATATTTTTATATGAAAATTTTTTAAAAATTTATGAGTCGATTCGATAAAAAAAACAAATTGAAAAAAATATATTTTATAATATAAATTTCCACGAAAAACCATCTGCTGCTTTTATGTGGTCTCAGTACTGTACCAGTGCTGATTAATTAATCAGATTTAAAAAAAAACAGCTGCTTAGACAAATCACAACCACAGATTACAGGTTGCCCCCATCGTGGACATTTTAAGTTATTGACAAATATTGAGAATATGCCAAATACACCAATATCAATTTTGAAATTTCACTTGCTTCACAACACACGTTTTCCTTTTCAAGCCATATTGATTATTGCATAAGATTGATTGATCAAGAGTTCAAGGCTGACTCTAATATCGTAAAATGGACATCAAACCTAATTTAATCTCAAAAATTAATACAAGAGAAAGAAATCGTCTAAGATCATATAAGGATACAAATTATCAACACCTAGCAATGTAGGTTACTTAATTACTATTTTTATTTTCTTTGTCTAGTTTTGATTTGATACAGAATTTAAGAAAATTAAAAAAAAAATTAATCTTGTGAAATTAAAGTGAAGATCTGTAGCATGTATCAATATGTCATTTAATCTTATTATCATAAACATATTAGGTAGAAAGTAGAAACTAAAAAATGATTAAAAGAAAAAGATAGAGTATATTTTTCTTTGAAACAAACTAAAAAGAAAAATAATACAAACAAATTTAAATCGGAGAGCACAAATTTTATAGTGAGAAAAGAAGAATAAGAAAACAAGAAGAAGTTAAACTGCAATAATTGCTCAATTTAAAGTTATATGGTCAAACGAAATAAGTGAAAAAAGCCGAAAAGTGCTAGCTTGTATTGTATAGGCTAATATGGTAAGTGGTCAATTAAAGATCTCGAATTCTAGTCTTGAATATTGAGAAAATTTTGTTGAAAGCATTACTCCTAAAATTAGGTCATACAGAATTTTAATACAAATATCGAATATCGAATATCGAATGAAAAAACAAAAGTAAATAAATTGAAACATAACAACCTAAAGCAAAAAAAAAAATGTGTGAGTTTTTTCAAACTGTAGCAATCCAGCAGGTAATGCTTTGGGCTCACTCTATAAACCCCTAAATTAAAGCAACCTATAATTCAAAGCCGCTGAGTTTCTGGTATTTCATTCATCAAACTTTTAGCTAACGAAACATTTTCGTCAAATATTACTTCCTTCTCATACTCATACAAGCATTTCAGCAAAATTCAACGTCAAAAAAAACAAAGTAATAATCAAAACCTCCCTCCCCCCTCCCCCCACCACACACACCTGGAGGCTTGCTTAATTGCCTTGTCTACCTCTTCACTTCATTTATTAAGTATAAAATAATATTAATAATAATTTGTTCTAGAAGAAAACATAAAATGATATAAACATTGATATTGACATTAATTCAATCTCAATATTAAAATTTATCATGAGTATTGTCCAACATTATATAAAGATACTTTCACCCACACCCATCAAGATTGGACATCATAAGCATGGATACATAATACTCTCTTCCTTATTCTCTTAAGAAACATAAATAAGAAAGATGATTTTACTAATTTATCATTTAAGAAACTTTACAAACTTGTTTACCCTTTTAAAAAATTATAGAAAGAGTAAATGGAAAATATTAATTAATTCTATCTTAATTTCGTAAATTGACAAGTAATTGAAAAAAAATATTTAGAATAAGATAGACAACTAATATGAAACGAAAAGAGTATAAAATGGGAGTCTTCTCGGGTAAATCATGAATTGAGATGATTCTAATACCATTAATAGATTTGAACTTTGTGCCTAATTAACAACCTCAAAAGCTAGTTTATAAAGCGAGAATTATTTAAAATTATATAAAGAAGTGGGCCTCAACAAAAACTGCGTAATTTTATCTCCATTTTCCTACTACAATATTTAGCTGTATTTTTCGAAATCTTATTATTGCATAAAAAAATATACGTAACTAGTACATGCAAATTATTTATTTATATTGAGATGATAATAATCTTCATCTTTTGTTCCCTATTTGGTGTCTACGAGACAACTCATTCTTATAAACTGCTATTTAAAAATTACTAATGAAATCTTAGAGAAAATCACATTACTAACAAGATGATGTCGATTGTCTTGATCAACTTATCTTGCCACCTGTCTATATTAACTTTGACTAATCGATTTTTAAAATTGCAATTTCAAAGCAAAATCGTAATTTTGGTCTGCTAAGCCGTCGCATGTTCGCTAATCTTTGTTTAAGAAGAAAATTAAGATTATTAATGCGTCAACATAGAAAAAATAGATTTTAATTCGTCATCATATGGCAAATAATCTAAGATTTAATTACTTTTTTTTTAAAAAAAAAACAGTTAATTAATTACTTGTCGAAAATATAGGGTTTGCTTGTGGAGGAACTTGCCCTAAATAGCTACCACGTCATGAGAGTTGACCTTTTTACCCCCACCCCCCTCCCTTCCACAAATAGAAACTAACAATTTATTTATAATTTGTTAAGTGAATGTCGTTATATTATTGTTGAGAGGTGTTCAATGGCTCTCAACAAACTTTGAATTATAATGTATATTTATTTTTCTTCCTCATTATCTCCAACACCAATTATTTATTTAATTAGAGGAGTGTTCACATTGTTTAATTATGTATAGTGTGAAACTTATACGAAATCAAGTGTATGTGGACGCTAATTAAGTTTGCGTTATCATGCATATGTTTATTTAAGTGCCATGTATAGTATCCATGCAACTCGTTATGACGCACACAAATTAAATTACATATTTACATTTCATGTTTAATTAATTATTAGGATAATAAAAAAAAATATTTTAGAAAAGGTGGGCTGATGATGTTTTAATTTTAAATTAAAAAATGGGAGGAAATTAATTAGTGAAATTTTTAGATACGTGGTTAAGTTTAATGCAGACTCGTGTATATTTGCAGTATGATATCATAGGTATTGTCATGCAGTCAATATTATCCAGATGTTTCTGTAGCAATCCATGTTTTGTCCCCTTCATTTTTTTTGTTTTTTCCTTTTCTTTTGACCACATCATTTTGTCCTGTTTTTCGTTTTCGTTTTCTTTTTATCTTCTTAATTTCATGAGGGGCTAGTTGTTGTTTTTTTCTTTTTTCGTTCCTTATTCGGTATTTGATATTTATATTATAATTTGATAATTCAGATTTGCATTAGCAGGTTTCTATTCAAAGAAAAACACTTTCTATCCAGAATTTTTTTATATCTAAAATTTAAAATCTCTAATTAAAATAGAAGCAGTATCGATTCGTTACACCACATTAAGGCTAGCTGTTGGGACAGGAGCACTAGCACTTTTAGTTGTTGTTTTTGTTAGAATAGATGCGAATGAAAGAAACATGTGCTCACTGTGCAAAAAACCTTGTGTTAACTACTTTGATTCGTCTCAAAATACTTATTATACTTTTATTTACTTACCCTTTAAGTTAATAATAGCAACATTTGATTATTTTATTTATTATCTTTTAAGATATGTAATTTTTCTCGCGGAATATTTACTCTATTTTTTATTTTATAATAGGGGTGCCTGTATCAATGCATGTTATATCGATGCACGTGTGTATTATGCATTTGCTACAAATACAAAATGTAGCTACGTTTCATATTTTTTGAAATTGTAATTATGTATCGTAAATATTATCTAAATTTTTGTCACGTCGCATAATTTTTCATAATTGAATTGTGACCTATATTCTGGGCTGAATCTGCTGGACTGACAATGAAGATGCATTGGGCCCGACTTTCGCCCCATTTCCACTTTCACCACTGTGTATTATGTGCTGTTTGGGGGCCCATATAAGTATTCTCATGGATTTCAATCCAATGTCTTTCTCCTCAACAAGTATCTATGAACTAAGAAGTTCAATTAAGTCTATGTTTTTATGGGACCAAAGACAAAAAAGGAAATTTTACACCAATCTTATAGTTAAGAGGTAATTATATCATATTCTTACTCTTTTTTTAAATTACAAAAATTCCTTAAATTTGGTGGAATCTGGATATATCCCAAAACATCCCGATACATCGCATTTCAGTTTTGGAAATATCGCTCAACGTCTGATACATCGCGTCTCGATTTCGAATACATCACTCAACGTTCCGATACATCACGTAAAGTGACATGTCCAACTAGTACATCGCGTAAAGTGTTGGATCCGATCGTTACATCACGTAAAGTGATGTATCCGAGAATAGGAGAGAGTAGGGATTTTTGTCATACTTTCAAATGGTAGGGAATTCTAGAGAATATGGCAAAATAAGTTGTGTATTTAGGTAATTTTTCCATAAAAATAAATATAATTGAGTGGTCACACATTTAAAATTTCTAACATATTTTAGCTACGCCATATATAAGCAAATGAAGTAATGAACATGTAAATTCAGCTGATAATTGAGCATGAAATTATTCTAAGTTGCTAAAATCATAATGTTATTGAAGTGTCAAATATGATCATTAACTCATTAGATGTTGTACTATGTTGAACTTTAATTTGCCTAAGAAATAGCAACAAAGAAATGGTGTTTATGTTTTCCTGGGCTCATTTATCTGCTTTTATCTGCTGGAGTTCTTTTTTCCGGTTGGCAACAAGTTATGTTAACAACACTTTGCTGGTAGAAAAAACCATATTCAACAAGTTATATTTTTAAAAATTAACTTTAAGTTCAGAAACTCATGTTGATTCAGATCCTTTTCTATTGAACATGACAATGTGTGTGTTCTCTTTTGAATATTAAGATATGGTACGAATCTAATCACTTTGGAGGAGCCAATAGAAATACTGTCAAATTATATTTGGGACCCTCGTTAAGAAAGAATATGTGACCAATGGATGTATAGAGGAAGAGATATTCTATTAGGGGATGTTAAGGGTTGTGTTATTTTATTTTCATTAGCTATTTGTGATAGCAATCAGGAATCTCCCATTTCTATTTTCCTTTTCATCTTTGGTTACTTAAGTTGATGAACAATCTTGTAAGTTCCTTTGTTTGATCAAATACAAAAGCTTGGTTTGTCACACAATGTGTGTGTTCTCTAAGTGTATCCTAGGAGTAAAGGTGATCACAAAATAATGTCATGTAAACAACAAAGTACACATGAACCGGTAAAAATCAATCCATGAAGGAGTAGAACATCATTTAGATGTTGAAAGTTAGAGAAAGCGACAAAAAAAGTCCTTTGTCTTTGAGAATAGGTTCAAAATAATTTCTTAAATATGTTCTTGTGTATTTTTTTATCTTTTATGTTCACTAAAAAGTAGCAAGTACTTTTAATCTTTCGTCAAATATGTCAAAGAAAAACTCAAACAGTTAGATTTAATTAGAAATCTGACTCCTTTCTTCTTCTTCTTCTTCTCCTTTTTCTTAAAGATCAAATATGCCCAGAAAAACTTGAACGATTAGATTTACTTAGAAATCTGACACCAATATCGATCTATTTTTAGTGTTCTAATTTATGAAATTTGACAAGACTTTCTTGTTGTCTCTCGTTAAAAAAAATTCTTACAATTTTTGTTAAATCTAATGACTCGATTTTCTTAAATATTTGATACACAAAATATAACCAATAATCGCTTTTGACTAACTCAAAGATAATAGGAGTTGTTTGGCCATAGATTTATACAAGAAACATAAAGACATGTGATTAATTAATATGATGCTTTAGATTATATCAATACCTTATTTATGAGTCATGGTTTAATTTACTCATTTGGTAAGATTCTATAAGAGTTGATTTTTTTTTAATAGTTTTCACAAATTATAAAATTTTATGTTTACAAAAACTATACAACTTAAAGAATCTACATTACACGTCCAAAGAAAATGTTAGCTTCAAATATGATTTAAAATCATGTCCAAACAGTGACGTAAGTATTACAAAACCAAATATGAGGGAAGATTTATGTACCTTTGACTTTTATTGGCTGTAATGACTTTGTTGGAAAATAGTTTTAACATTGATACCAAATAAATAGGGATAAAGTGACTTTAGTGGATAAGTTGTTATAATCAGGCGATGATATAAGATAAGTTATTCACTCTAATATTCATGAGTCATGACATACACTATATATATTTTAAATATAATATTATCACTAGAATATAGTAATTAACACACATTTTTATTATTACTTAATCTGTTAATCGTATTAAATTAATATGACTTCAATTAAATATCATGATTTTTACGTCAAAAAATTAGTATGATTTGAAGTAAATAACACGGTCGATAACAAGAGCAGGTAAGATGTGATGTGAGGTAACTTAAGAGGGGCCGATTTCCTTGTGTTGAGTCTAAAAAAGACGTTTTGAAGATTCTCATTCGTATCAAAATCTCACTACGCCTTTTTTTTGGCGCCTTCGAAACAAGAAAAATTCTGAATAAAACAACTAAACAAAGCGTGAATATAAGGAACAAAAAAAAAGGCAGAAGGGGAAATTTCAAAATACAGCCAACTAACTTGCAAAAAGGAAAGCACCCTTACAGTTTCCTCATCATTAATTACTATCATTTTCAATTTTTGATTCCATTTACTTACTCCATTAAGTTTTAAAATTGTTAGTAAGTATATGTTAGGCCAATGTGATCATTAAGAAAGTTCAATGAATCAGTCAAATTCACTCGCACACGGCGCCATCACGCGTCTTCATCCTTCTTCCTTCCGTCTCCTTTATAGATCCAAATTTCGCCCAAAAGTTCTTTACTGTTGACGCACGCTTAATTTCTGATTCTTCCGAATATCGCTCTGCATACGTAGCATAATTCATATACTTTTCTTTTTCAGGTAAATCTTATGCTTCTGCTTTTTCTTATTCGAATTCCAGTTTGATTCATGAAGCAACGTTTAATTTGATCGAATTTGCACGAAGTCAATCACTTTGAATTCCTTGTTGATCGTTGTTTCCTATCTGAATTGCGTGTAGAAATGTATGTGAATTTTGGTTTTTAGAAGTTAAACTGAATGTCAAACGACTGATTATGTGCTGAATGTAAATTTATGAAGAAGTTTGACTTGGGTCGATATGAGGAATCAGTGTTTTCCGCAGGATACATGTTTGTTGAAATTCCTCTCACGGCCTTTGAACAGAGTAATTTACATGATTTGAGTGTGTTTAAAGTAATTCCTTGCTGAAAGATGTGATAATAGCAGTTATTACCTTCTATTGAACTTCATTTTCACCTTATGTGTGTAGTTTTTTTGTGTTTTGCTTATTTATGAGTAATTTGTTTGTTAATGTGGTTCTGCAGTTGGAGTTAATGGCAGATTCCGAGTCCGAGCACAATAACATCCATAGAGACTTTTATATTCCTACTTATATACTTGCACCGAATGCTTCGAGCAGCAGTTTACGTTTACCTGATGTACCTACATGCCCTGTGCTAGTGTTCGTCAACTCTAAAAGTGGAGGTCAACTTGGAGGAGAACTTCTTCGTACATTTCGCGATCTTCTTAACAAATATCAGGTACCTAAGCTGTTTCCCTTGATTCACATAGGCAAAAGAAACAACTGCGCAAGTAATTGGGGAGAAGAAGCTGTTTCGTGAACATGCAGATATATTTTTTCGCTTCTATGTAATTATTTTGTTACATAACTTTTCAGGTTTTTGATTTGGGAGAAGAAGCTCCTGATAGTGTTTTACGTAGACTATATTTGAATATAGAAAGGCTCAAGGGTAATGGTGATCGATTTGCTGCCGAAATTGAAGAGAGAATGAGAATTATTGTGAGTTGAATTCTTTGAGTTGGTTCATGATTTTAACAGGTTTTCTCATAACTTCACCGGAGGGACAGATGATTATTTCCAGCACAACATACTGACGTTGAATATATATATATATTAGGTTGCAGGTGGAGATGGCACGGCTGGCTGGCTTCTCGGAGTTGTATCTGATCTCAAACTATCTCAGCCACCTCCAATTGCAACAGTACCTTTGGGAACTGGAAACAACCTTCCATTTGCTTTTGGCTGGGTATGGATCTGTGGCAGAAACCGTTGACTCTCTAGATTTTCTGAAGGATATTTTCATGTAAATTGTAGCTCTTAATATAGTGGTTCAAAAGCTCTCAGTTTGCTTGCCTGGTGTCTCGCTATGCAATTTGTTTTCTAGTTTTTGTTATACTATGTTGAAAATATCAATAAACAACCTGGAATCCGTGTATACAAAACAAATGCTCATAAACATGTTCATTTAGTTAGGAGTAGAGTAAAAATCTTTTGTTTCCTATAATACATTAGTTAGTGTGTCTTTAGTCTTGAGAAATATACTTTATGTGATATGCAGTTTTGGTGATTGACAGGGAAAGAAGAATCCAGGGACCGACCTTAACTCCGTCATCTCTTTTTTGAAGCAAGTAATGAATGCAAAGGAAATGAAGATGGACAGGTTATTTTGTTAGTTCATTTGTGATATTGTGGCCTGTCTGAGATTTTGTTGATGTATTTTTGATCCCTTGATGATCAAGTTTTAATTCTTTGGTCAAACTTTTTGGCAGTGGTACAAGCTGAATGTATCGTCTATCTTAAATTGAATACTGTTGTTTATACATTAAAGAGATGAGAGCTTGTGATGTATAGTTAATTTAAGTGCAGACATCAGGGGTCTCATTTCATTATACTGTTATTGTTTTTCTTGAATCAAAAGTAAAGAAATAAATAAAAACAAATGCAAAGATTAGATTGATGTAAATATGTATTTTTGTGTAATAATATGTGGATCCTCCTTAAAGATCTATCTTTTCATGGAAATTGGACAATATTTATCTGGTCTCTAGCTGAGTCAAGAAATATTATAGTTTGGGTTTGATGAAGTTGTGAAAGCTCTAGCTTCCATTGAAAGAGAGTTGGAACAGCATAACATGCTCTTAAGGCGCTGTCTCTTCATTTTCTACTGGTTCATAATCTAAACTGCAGTTGAGAAAAGATTGCTATATACGTCATTGTTTTGTGCTTATCATCCAATATTGGTAAAGGGAACAGATTTCTGCATATTCGATTTCTTGTGATAATTGACCCATCTTAAGTTCTTAACATGAAGAATTTTTTTTGTGTTGATTTAAATGCCTTGTGGGAAATTTTTCTATTATTGTAATATCCTATACTCTTGGGGCTCGTTTGGTATGAGGCATACGGGATAACTAATCCAGGGATTAATTTTAGGATGAGTTCATCCCGTGGTTGGTTGAGATAAAATCGTGGGATAACTTAAGACATGATTAGTTATCCCGGGAGTGTTGTGTTGTTTTTATCCCATAATGAGGATGGGATAACAATCATAGGATAACTTGTTCCCCAACCAAACAAGTCCTTAGTATGGTATATATATTTCGACTGCAGACACTTCTTGAAGTATTATAGGAGTAGTATAATTTCATAGTAAAAAAATGGTGCATCATGACTGTTCATTCTCAATCAACTGGTGTTAAAGAATTTGCTTTATGCAGTTGGCACATTCTTATGAGGATGAGGGCACCAAAAGTTGGTTCTTGTGATCCTGTTGCACCGCTGGAATTGCCTCATTCTTTACATGCCTTTCACCGGGTTTCTCCATCTGATGAACTGAACGTAGTAAGACATCCTTATATGTTAGTGCTTTTGTCCTATAAAGAAGTTGTCTTCTCTAATATGAAAAACATACACTTTCATATAGTTTAGCTCCATCTTTTGTATCTCCATAAGATCTTGGTCACTACTCACTTGTATTCATTTTTTTATATTTTTTTTGTTGTGTTATGTCTTTGCTGATAGTATATTAAATCTGGTTCTGCTTCTGTAAAGTCCTGCTCCATATTAAAATAAATAAATCTAGGTTTCGCCTTTAAGTCTTCTGTTAACCAAATTGACCGCTAATAACATCCAACAGAGGCACCTTATATAGGAGTACATAATCACTGCAAACAATTTATTTCATTATTTTTATGATACTCTTGGCTTTCAACAATAGTATTGATTTTAAAGAATATTCGACAACATGAGTTTTCTTGCTTTGAGAGAAAGATGAACCAAAAAATCACTGTAATTGTAAAAAGTTGCTTGAATAGTGTCGCATAAACAGTGAACAACCATTTGAGTTGATATAATATTTGACTTTCAGCACTTCACACATATATAAAGGTAAATGAGTCTTCAAATTGGCAACACTGATATGGTTGGATGGAGATACCGCTATTGTTAATGATTTGGAGTACATATAATTTAATTGCATTAAGTTGTTCAAGCTAATCTTCTATGGGAAAGGAAAACTGCAGAATCCACCATTATGATTTGAGTACTATTTCAAAGAGTAAATCATATGTAAAAGAATCAGTATCTTTTACAAATATCAGCTTCTGCATTCAGTAAATTCACTACTTTACAAAGGAGTTTCCTTGTGTATTTACTTGTAGTCGGGTAATCATATGAAGCCCAGGGTGGGTCATATTCGGGTAAGATTTCTATTTTGGCATACCAATTTCAAATGTATTCACATTGATTAAGAATGAAAAGTGAACATATGGATATGTCTATCAATATGCATGCATACATGTGCCTATCAGTGTGCATGCGTACTTTCTGGCTTTTGCAAGTTACAATTTTCTTAGCTTGATCTGTTTCAAAGTGTTACCCCATTACTGCTTTCCTCTTTTTAACCTAATACCATGCAGGAAGGTTTCCATACATTCCGTGGAGGTTTCTGGAATTACTTCAGCATGGGTAAGTGCATGTTCTTCTGATTAGGAATTAAATTCTATATAGCCATTTAACTTCTTATTTTTTGTCAGGCCAGTTAATAATATCGAATAGTTATTGGACTTACAAGTGTGAGACGGGCTTATCCTGTTCAATACCTATAAGAAATGATTATCTTTATATCAACTAGAGAAGTAATCTAAAGAAGATGAGGTAGACCTAAACTTATATGAAGGAAAGTTGTTTCTGAAGATCTACAATCTCTCAGTAGCAGAAATAACTTAGTACATAAGACAATGGAGGCAAACCATCCATATAGGCTATACCAATAGTTGGAATCAAGGCTTAGTTGTTGTTACACTTACATGAGGTCCAAGTAGGTAAAATGTGGGATTTAAAACCTCTAGTTTTGGATAACATCTAATTTGTCTTAAAGATTAATTTGGAATGAAATGAGCCTATAGAGTGGAACCAAGAGAGGATTTATTTATCCCACCCATCTAGTTTGGAATTGAGGCACAGGTGATTGATATTAAAAACTTTTATTAAGTCTGGTCTCTTATGGTTTCCGTTCTGTATGTCAATTCTTGGTCTGACTTTTAATTCTAAGTTAATTGGCCTATTAAAGTGTGTAAGATAACCATAACTTCCTTATCTTAATTCTTGCACTAAATTTGAGTCAAGTAATTTCATTCTAGAGATTGTTCCACTCATCCATTTCTTTTCATAGTTTAAATTCAGAAAAAAAAAGGAGGTCCTCTAAATTAGGCAACTTGAAAGAAGGTGGGGTGCAATTGACTCCATAGATATTTACTTTGTCGTAAAAATCCTGCATTAGTAAATTGATTTTCTTTAATACGACGGCTAGGAACATACAATTCCCATAGCCATAAACAAGATATCCATTGGTTTATGCCTTAACCTACAGAGACTATGATCTGAAGTAATTTCTTTGCTTCTGCTGTCCGTCGTCTAGTACTTCATCTAACACGAATTCTCTGTTATCAGGGATGGATGCACAAGTATCTTATGCATTTCACTCAGAGAGGAAAATGAACCCTGACAAATTCAAAAACCAACTTGTCAATCAGGTAGTGAAGTGGATGACACAAATTAAGATGATACAGCTTTTCTTTGATTTCTTCCTCTGAATCTTTGCATACCAATTTGAAGTTAATTGTCCGAGTCTTGTGCTTTGGACCTTTTGTTTTGTTCTATCTAGAAGAAAAGAAAATTACTCTCAATTTAATGACTGCTGTGACAAAACAAATAAGTTGAAGATGTGGGATTGGGCTCTTGATGGCAGAGTCAAGCTATTCTGTAATATCTTGTGATGAGTCTTAATATGTTCTGTTATATCACACAGAAGGCCAAAAGTAAAATGACTGCGGTGTTAACTTTGTTTTGGTATCAGCTTATGGAAATTTGATTAATGAAACTCCAGCTTTACATCCCTCACTGTTGAGACAGATGAAAACATAAGATAGATCAAAGAAAAATACGTGTGCAGCTTTTGTCTTGATTCATCTGCCGTAGACCCTCCTATAAAACCTTGTTTATCCTATCCTTGTGCAAACCCAGTAATCAACATGCTATCTATGTTAAAACTATTCTTTTTGTCCTTTAATTTGTTTATCCACATCTCCCTCGATCTGACAGTCGCATATGCATCCTTGAAACCTTGAGAACTTCTAAAATTGTCGACTAGGCTAATGTTTCAATAATTACATTAGCATGGGCTGGTTCTGAAGTCATTGGTAGGAATATAGGTTATTCGAAGAAGAAAAGGTTAAGAAACTGATTAAGGTCCATCCTAGTTGGTTTTATTTTCTTTTTCTTAAATATGTTGACAGAGAGGAAGTAGGTGATATTATGCTTAATAAGATATAGGATCATCTGTGAAAAGAATAAGATATATGGTGCTTTTGCCTACTGGTAGTATGCTGTTTTATTTCATTATTATACATTTTCCTTCTTAGATTGCTTATGCCTCTAGTAACTATTTTACAGAATCTGTGCTTTTCTAATGCCTTCCCTATGAATTAATGTCATAAGTCTATTATGCACCCTTAACTTAGATGATACATGCTTCAGGAGATCCACAGAAATAGTTGTCATTGCTTGTTATATCATATCTGTCGATGTGGCTTTTATTCATTAGATTATGATTGATATTTCTCAAAGAGATGAACAAACAGAAGGATGGTAAAAGCATATGGGGAAAACTTTGTTTATAGGAGTTACCAGACCTTTTTTGGTTGGGAACTATATTTACCACTTTGCCTAATATGGAACTCTCATGGACATAGTAGTGTTATGCTTTAAGTATATAGTGAAAACATTGTTTCTAGGAGGTTCATTAGTTTGACTATTAATCTTTTAGGACATTGTTTGTTCGATACATGGATGAGCCTTAATTCTGTTTGCATCTCATGCCTGCATATTCCATAAGTGAACATCAATAAGCAGATGTCCACATTGAGTAGCAGGATGACTGAACTTTCACTTTTTGTTACGTAGTTATGGACATATTCTACCATTCTACTTTTTTCTAGCTCTAGTAATAATGATATACAGTAAAACAATTTGCAATGACTGGTACTCAAGATAAATGAGGGATAGCCCCAGCCTCCAACTGTAAAATTGGATATCGAGTAAGCAGCGAAGCAAAGTGAGAAATGCCACACTTATGCTCTCCCGCTCAGGGGTGTTAGGCTCATTGGTAGGGGTGGAATTTATATTTGTATCGACCAATTAACAATTATTAATGCAACAAGTTATATAATTGCCATATAATACCATGCTAATTTACTTGGCATTTAATAACTAAGTGGAATTCGTGGTATCTCTATCCTTGCTCAAATGAGGTTATTTGCATCATTTTTTCTTGAGGTAGGGTTCTAGCATCTTTTGACATTCTGTAAATGATTCAAATTACCTGAAATTATCTATTGCTTCAGAGTAAATAATATTTGAAAGGAATGCCTAATGCAATTTTTTCTTGCTCCACAGAGTTCATATTTAAAGCTAGGATGTACACAAGGATGGTTTTTGGCCCCTCTCGTTCATCCTTCTTCGAAGTGAGTCTGCAATGTAGTTTTGTTACACAACTTCTTTCATATCTTTTGCAACTCAACAACATTATATCCTCTTTTGTGGAAGCTTGACCTTCTTGAAGGTCTGATATAAGCTGCACCTTAGTATTTTTCCAACAGATAAATCACAATTGGAATAGTCATCATAGTTAAGACTCCTGGGACTGATCATATTCAGTTCTATTATCTGCTTAAACTTTTTTTTTATATCTGATTCATCAGTAATATGGTACCTTGCTTTTACGTGCACTTTAAATAGCCATGTAAATTTGTTTTGATCTTCTTGCCGGGAACATGAAAATGTGAACTTGATGATAGCTCTTGGTAACTTAGTGAGATACTCCTTTTTTCTGATTTAAATGTCTTTTCTTTTTTGTTCATCCTAAAATAGTGTAATCTCTTCAAAAGTTCAGGTTTTATTTAAACACAGTAGAGTAGTTTGTCGGCATCATAATTAGCCAATATGTTAGCAACTTCTACACTAAATTTACGCAATTTGATTGTTCCTGCATACAGGACAGTGTGAGAATAGATGAACTATTGCATTACTTGCCGGGTAAACCATGACAATTACTTGAGATAGAAAGATATAACTACAAATTATGCAACTGTCATTATTTTCCAAATTCAAACCAGTATTTTTCCTGTTCATAATTTGTGCCAAGTAGCGAGTATAAATTTGAACAAGACCTTGAGGAAAATAAGAAATTTTCTTTTCATAAGATGGTTCAAGTTAATTACGTCTAAATTGAATATTTTGCCATCATCTCTTATGAGGATATACACATGAGAATTTTCTGGTCTCTGGTGGCAGCTAATTTTAATTTACTGCAGGAACATAGCTCAACTGACTAAGGTTAAGATAATGAAAAAGCAGGGTGAATGGCAAGACCTTCACATCCCACCCAGGTAATATTAGTTACTTCTAGTATAGGAACCTTAGATGACGACTTTGACAATTTACTTTTCTGTATCATTCTTCAAATATAATATTTTTGCTGTTTTCCTGTAACCTGTTTCTGGTTGCATTACTGCATCTATCTCTATGCTTGTTGAAGTTGGTTCCTGAAGAACTACCTATGAGTTATGTAACTATTCTTTTTTGTTGTTCAATTGTAAATGCAGTGTCAGGTCAATTGTTTGCCTCAACTTGCCTAGCTTCTCCGGTGGACTAAATCCCTGGGGAACACCCAATAGCAACAAACGTCGATATGTATGCATTCCGAACAAGCTTCTTCCCAAATCCGCACTTTTTCCTGTTTCGAATTTGAAATCTTTTTATTCTTCTGTAGTTATACTGACGTGCTTATATTTCTTAAATGGACAGAGAGACTTGACTCCTCCATTTGTAGACGATGGCCTTCTTGAGGTAGTTGGATTCAGAGACGCTTGGCACGGATTGGTCCTCCTTGCTCCCAAAGGACACGGGACACGTCTTGCCCAGGTTAGGAATAAATTGTGGTTATTACAAATATTTGTGTGTGTGTATGTATGCATGTCGACCGATGAGAAGTTCTGTTTCTACTAGTGATCAACTGTCTTTTGTATTGCAACTTGCAAGAAGGATAAAAACATTGAACCGATAGAGTTATCCAGGAAAAAAAAACATTGAACAGATAGAATATAGGACCCATAAACTTTTTTTTTGTAATAAAGCAAAATGTAGTTGCAGAATCTGTCTAAATTATTGCTTGTGGCCCTGAGAAAATAGTTATCCACCATGACCGTTTCTTCAGAGAGGTCATTTTGTCAGATCTTTTCTGAAAACTAGAATTTATGTTTACTTATAAAAGCAGAGCTACTATTTATCTTATTTCCTCTATGGTTTCCCTATTTGTAGGCGCATGGAATCCGGTTTGAGTTTCACAAAGGTACAGCTGATCATACATTCATGAGGATTGATGGGGAACCCTGGAAGCAGCCCCTACCTGAAAATGATGACACCGTTGTTGTAGAAATTTCTCATCTAGGCCAAGTTAAGATGCTTGCTACCCATGACTGCAGAGCCAAAAGTATATATGATCCCTCAAGTCAATTCAGTCATGACGCTGATGAGGTTGATAGTGATGAAGAAAATTCGGTCAATGAAGAACGGAGGAAATTTGGGGCAGCAGACACTTTCAAAATTCCAGATGAGGTTGATGTTTCTAGTCTCAGTTAATTTCATAACTCTTCTTTGTTCGGTTACCTCCAATAGTAGTACATTTGCTGTATAGTAGACATAACAAGGCTCCATGTCAAATTTATAAGACATGGATATTTTAGAGGTTTTGCATAGAGAATTTCGTTATCATTTGGTGTATAGGAGAAAGTTTGCTGACTTGGTGTATGATAAAGGAGATGCTAGAAATCACCATTATAACCTTTTACAGGCTAGATTTTATTTAGCCAGAATATTATTTGGCTTTTAAAGTTGTATTATCTACCAAAGTGACCAGATTAGGAATTTCATTCTTTTTGTATGCTTTTTGCTTCTACTCATCTAAAGTCCGAGATAGTTCCCGACCTTTGTAGCATATGACCACATACTTTGGTGGCAGTCTAGCGGGATATTTCTATATCACTGGAAATGGGAGTATATAAAATGTTTCTTTTTGAAGTAGCCGTGTGTAACATTTCAAGATTTAAGAAGATGGTGGATAACTTTAGCAACTAACAAATTAACTCCTAATGCAACAATCTAAGCTTTTAACTTGATTAAGTATGTGCCTCGAGAAAAACACAAATGGAACTTTAAAATCCTCAATCCAAATAACTAATCAAGTGCTTTGAAGTAATACTTAAAAGCCTTAATCTTCGATGATAGGGTGGGAGATCTTATTGCATTTTTTCCTTCACGAACTTACGCAAGGACGAATACTCACCACCACTTGAAGAGCTCTCTCTACATAGTGAATTGTTACAGCAGAGTTCAGCTGATTTTATCAGTACTCTGGCAAGAATAAAGATAGTCGTAAACCAATGTTTACACAGCTTGAAACAAAACCAGAACCAAAGAAAATAAGAGAGCAAGACAGCTGAGTAACTCTTTGATTTTTGTCACTACACAGAGGCTTTATCTACAAATAATTTAGAGATAGTTGCAACAATAAAGCTATTATGTTTAACCAGGAAATGATGAACATTGTGATATATCTCAATTACTGTAATAACAAAACATTCAACGTAACTTTGATCTTCTAATATAACTTGCCTGAGCTTTGGAGACTGAGCTCTATTGTACATGGACTGTTCCGTTAGTGGAACAAGTCAATGAGGTCCAGGCAGGAGGACAAAATGTTCTTTCTCTTACCTCCCAGAATATTGGTAGTCTCCCAAGCATTTTGTCACAGTCTCATTGGCCTTCTGAGTTTCTCTTTCGCCTCTCTTTTTCTTCTCCCTAAACAACACACAAATTATAAAATTGAGATAAAACGGTAAAAGTATTTTCAGCAGACTGTATTTGCACTATACCAAAATACATGTGAAGAATGTAAAAGATGGAGAGGAAGGAAACAAGGGGGCATAAATGAGAGTGTTCTTCTGGGGGTGGGAATGAGGTGGATAAATAGGGGTAGGGAAGAGAAAAGTCATGGATTTCTGGTAGATTATGTGGAACAAAACCTTGTTAGAGCTTATCAATGCTAGAGAAAAATGCAGCTGAATAGTTTTAGAAAATAGTTAAGAGAAAGGATACCGAAGAGTATTGAACCAAGAAAGAACTCTAACCTTTCCACGTATTCCTTCAACAGCTCTTTAGCCTGAACCAGCTTGGAGAGCAAATTGCGATAAACGTCAAGGTCCCGGTCCACACTTTTCTTATTTACATTGAGTGCGGCACAAAGCTGTCATGTTTTACCCCACAAGTCAACAATGATATTCTCGTCTAAGTGCATTGCAATTTACACGAGCATAAACATGGGGGTTTCACCTATACGTGAACACATTCAGGAAACCTGCTACACTAGCTACTCTGATTATAAGCAGGACCATTGTTATTTTACCAATCGAATTATCCAAACAAGTGACATTTTTTATGGCAAGTAAACTCAAGACCATCTTAAGTTTAAATTGTTCTCTTCTTTTTGCTTACTAGCACGAATTCTTGAAAACTAACCTAACCACCAAAGACCTCATGCGAAGAGTACAACAAGGAACTCTAACTAAAGGAGAGTCTTCATATTAGCCTTCTTTCTGTACAGAATTTTCAAGAGACGCATAATAGGGTTGTGCTAAAAGAACAAAGTACAGGACAATTTAATTCTCTTTATACATAGAGGGTTCACAAAAACCTTTTACTTTCTCGTGCAGGTTAAGAGACAAAATAGGTCTCATGGGAGGAAGCTTAGACTATGGGCGCTATTAAGGAATCTGCTCGCTTTTTGTTTAGAGACATTGAATTTCATCCTAATGGAGTATAATGTTGTATATGAGAAGAATGATTTGAAATTTTTCTTTGTTCCCTTGTTTCCCTCTTTTGTGATGGATGTAACTGTTTGTGAAGATCATCATTTAGCAATCACACATTTGTTGATTCATCAGTGCAATCAAGAAATGCTAGCATTGGTCGATGATTTAAAGTGACAGAGAGAGATAGTAGAACTCCTGATATTTCTGGTACAATTACAGAGCTATCATGGAGAGGTTAAATGCATTCAAGAAACTGGCACAGACAATAACACAAAGAGTTCCTTTGGCCATTAATCCATGTTCGTTTACTTGTTCTAGTATGAGTGCCATTAATTATCTTTCTCACGGATTTCCTGAGAACGGATACCTTTGACTTCAGAATTAACACTTCCCCGCATAACCATGTTTTATGGAATAAAGATTTCAATGTTCTTTAAAGTTAAATTTGTACAATTATGGACAGTGAATTGTAGTTTAAGTCCATACAATGCACAGGTCTGAGTTTTACCTTATATCATAAAACAACCATGTAAGATTTTACACACTTTTATCTTAAGAATCTATTGCTTCATATCTTTTTTTGAAACTGGTAACTAATCTATTGCTTCATATCTACTTCTAGTGTGATCTAGCACTCGTGGATGTTCATTTTTTTCACAAAAAAAGAATATGTCAAGAAGAAAGAGAAACAGCAACAATGGGCAAGGTAACTGAAAGGAATATTTTAAATGTGAATTAGTTAAAAAGTGCCAAAAGTAATAGTGAATTCTCTTTCATCATAAGCCAAAATAAGCAAGTCAACTCCCTCCAATCTAAATTGCAATTCTGAGATCTCAGTCCAGCTTCAATACCTTTATGTATAAAATAATCCCATTAAAATCAATTTAGTTCATCACCAAAGTATTCATGCCAACTTGCCCAAACCATAACCAACTATATTGAGCAAAACCTCAAATTATAAGTTATCTACATGCTGAAAGCGAGTCTTCTGCTCTTTTAAGAAACTTCACTTTGAACAAGAAAAAGTCCAGAAGACCGGAGTGTTCTATGGTGCACTTTCCTGGCATCAAACAGTGGGAATTGGCTTTAGGTTTCATGCAAAGAAAAAAGAAGCTTGCTACTGAACTTTCACAGAAGGGCGCAAAGAGATTACTAGATTTGGAGGCTTTAACAGCAAATCGTCCTATAGGGAAATGCTGTTGCTAATGGCTGGGGATTACCTGAAGAAAATAGTAATGAAAGAATATCTCTGCTGATCCTTTTGCTACTAACAGGCATTAATAGAAAATCAATTAAAACTCATGAGAAGGAAACAGGAGTGTGAATCTTCTTGAGAGTAAAGCAGAGCAGGAAATTGGTCCCCAAATGTCAGAAAAATAAGCGAAAATCACTAAATCAACGGCCTGATCATGTCTAATTCTAGGCAATAAGGGGAATGATCCTTCCCTCTGAAATTACTCTCTAATTCTCTGAATGGTTTTCGTTCATTAACTTTGTCTGTTTGATATCAGCCAGAATGATTCCGTTGGTTTTCCAAATCTGGCGGTAATAAAGTATAGAGGCTAGCACTGCAAACATGAGTGAAAAAACAAGAACAGAAACTATATCCAGCCCCAACTTAAGAAGCTATAAAATAAAATGTGTCTTCACTCATCAGTATTATGACTTGAACCAGGTTTCCCAGTTTTTAGAGTTCTATCTGAGAAGAATACTTGAAAACTTATATGTTCTTGTTCATTTTTTTTCATTTTTTCAATGCACCGATAATTAGCTATTCAAAAGCAAATTGAAACTATATGTTTCTCACCGAGATATGGGCTTACAATTCCTGATCATGAGTAACCTTCCCTCTGACACTAATTACTTTACGTGTTTATCATAACTATTTCCAAAGTGTTACAAGTTTACACAAACCATAGAGCTTGTGGTGTTTCTAGATGATTTAAGTAATCCAAGTAAACATAGACGAACAGGAAGTTCTTGTAAAATACAAAATATACTATGAAGAATGTTATGATATATACCTTTTCTAAGATGGTCGGATCAGTTACATTTGCCAACTCAAGTAGGCGAAAGAGACCAACCGCAAATAATCGACTGTAACAGAAACCGTCCTTGGTTCCAGCTCGCTGTGCAATATCCTTGAAAATGTTTTCAATTTCTCCATCTTTGGATGAAAAGTCAACTAGCGTATTGGCATTTTGAGTACGAGCCCATTCTTCTAATTTTTGTGCATCAGCTCTATAAACATACTGGGAAAGTTAGAATCTCTAGAAAGGAAAAGATTCATGGGCATACATCATAATAAAAGGTAAGTACACTCCTGATAAATCTACTCAATGTTAGACAAAAGATTATAACAACTACAACAGTAACATCAACAACATCTATGCCTAAACCCCAAAGTATTGGCACTCGGCTATATGAATCATCAATATCCATTTTGCTCATTTCATTTCTACTCAAGACTAACAAATGTGATAAATAAAAATAAGAACATTGACATAAAGCTCTAAGCTTTTTTACATTGGATGGTCATGAATCATGATATTTAAAAGGTGATGCACATGAAGAAAAATGAAAATCTTCCCATATTATTAAGTTTCAAATAAATGGAGCATGGTTTCGGCATTTTCTTGGTTGGTTCATTTTAGCTAAAATATAGCCACCTCAAGAAAGATGAAAGGCTTCAACTCTTTTCATCAATCTAATTTCTCATTCTTGCATTTTGGGTGAATCATGATTGAGAATTTTCCATACTATGTTGAGAACTTGAGATTACTTGCACTATATTTGGGTTTTGCTAAGCATAATGAAGTTTGGTTATGAAAACTAATCTATAAGTTGAGTTTTGTTTTGAGAGGCATGGGTTACAGTAGCCAGGTCAGAACCTACCAGGTGCCAGTCGTGGCTCTAAAATGGGTCATGACACTCTACAAGTGAAAAAATGTATAATTTGGCTCAATCAATCTCATCCCATGTAATCTCTTGGTTAAAAAACTTATAATAGACATCCACTTCAGAATGGGGTTACTTTATTCAGTTCATTTGTGGGTTCCTCTTCATAAGCCCAGGAAGATTGTTAGATTAAGGATAAAAGTAAGCTACCTCTTAGTAAATGAAAGTTGATCAAGGGTTCTACAGCTAGTTCTGAATAGGAGTTCCACTCATTGAGAAATCATACACCTGCATTTCTCAAGCTCCATAATACGGCTAAGCCTATTCATCTTGGGTTTTGGTTCCATCCTCCAAGAAACTCTTAATGATAATTAAACTTATATTTTTATCTACAACTACCTTACTGGAAGGCTCAATGCTAGCATCCCCTCACTTATAAATAATTATGTAAGTGCCTTTAAACAAAAAAGGAGTAAAAAGCAACAAAAATTGGCAAGAGATGGATTAAGCATGCCTGTATTGCTCAGGATCCTCCTTTAGCGCCTCTATATATGCTTTGAAGATGGCATTACGGTCCTCTTCACTTTGGTAGCCCTCCATAAGTTGATCATACACAGTGACAAAACCTAGGGCAAACACGGGATCATATTGGTAGGATTTCTTGTACCTTGTCAAATGTTGTTGCACGATTAGCTCTTGTAACACTGTGTTGTAGACAGTTGGAATTGGACGCTTGTAAGCGGTCAAAAACTTCATTTTAGTGTCAGCAACAGTTGGCAAATCTGGAAACAATTCAATATAACACGTTGCATTATTACCTCATAAAGTAAACACATGAAAAATCACTAAGATAGAACAGAATAAGTAATGAGAAAGAAATTAGACAAAACAAAATGTAAATACAGAAAATGCGTACAGTTGCAAGAATGCAGACAGAAATATTAAACCAGAGAAAGCTTCATTTTATCTGTTAGTTCAATATCCATGTTTTTTCCCTTTAACAAGTTAATTCAACTTTCATTAGCAATAAATAGTACTCCCTCCAATCCATTTTATACAATGTTATTTGTATGAACATGGAGTCTAATATGTTAATTTGACTAGTATATGTACTTGATAATTCTATTTGAAGAAGTAAGGTCATTTTAATTACACTTCATTACAAAAGGTATATCATATATGAAATCATCCCGTAAGCTAATTAGGGAGCTAATAAATATTTAAGCAATGGTTAAGAACTTATATAATCAAGAAAATGTCACACAAAAGTTTATAACGGGAATAGCTTAATGCATTTAAATTCGTGAAAGTTCTGAAAGTTGTATAGAAATGGAACGGTGTAAAACATCTATATAGAGCAGAATGTAGCGAGTATATAACAGTAAAATATTCTCAATACTTCAAATCACATAAAAGCAATTCCAACGAGAAAACATCGGCATTTCACTATATCTAGATCCAAATTCAACCATTATGCATTTCATATAACAAATTGTAAGATATAGACTAAACGTAGTCGTATTATAAAGAAATTAGTTAAGCAATTGTAACATTATACATACAAAATCATGCAATTAGCTGAGAAATTAAACTAAAACAGAAATTAGATTGAAAAAACAAACTACTGTATAGTTTAATTTTTCCTAATTCAAATTCGAAGCAATAAAGAGAACTTGCCTGCTGCTGAACTGGACGTGCAATGAACGACAAAGCGAGAGGTGGAATTGGAAGATCGAACATTGACGGAATCAAAGGAAAAATTGGAACGGAACCTAAATGTATCAACCGAACGAGACGAAGAAACGGAGGATTTCCTTTCCGCCGATTGAGAAATCGCCGAGAAAGATACTGAAGTAACAGCCGCCATATTTCTACAGGTGAAGAAGAAGACGAAGTAGATAAAGAGAATCCAAAAGAGTGTGTTGCTTTAGAGAATAGAGTTGTTTTCCATTTCAATTTTTCTGTGGAAAATGGAGAAAGGAAAAAATGGAGTGTGAGGTTTGGATTTGAGGGCTTATCCGATGGTTTTTAGGATATTTCATTTTTATTTTTAATGTTTATGAGATAAACGAATAAGACCACAACACGTGTACTGATTGGATCCATTTTGTACTACTCCTTTTTGTGGTTATGAACTCGTCTATGCCAAGTGGTGGAGCAGTTGGTATACAAGGAGGTCAGGGGTCGATTTCTTCGTTCAATTTTTTTTTCAATTGAACTTATCGTATCAAATTTATCAAGTACATTTATGTTTTAACAGATTTATCAATGCAAATTTAAATAATAGTACCTGCAATTTTCTTCTAAATGCTTAGGTCAGATAAATTACTTAATCAAAAATATCTTAACTTGATCCAAAATAATGTTTAGAAAAGTTCCTAATGAGAAAGATGACGGTTCAAAATGTGAAAATCCAACACATACTAAATCAGACATTATTAATTATTTAAATAAATTTACATTTTTTATAATTATATAAAGATTAGACTATAACTTTTTTATAAATTATTGTCAAAGAAAGAAGTAATTTACTCCATAATAGGAGTAGTATTAGTAATTCTATATGAAAAGGGGTTTCGAACATAACTAGTTTCGCAATTTACTACTGTACTTCGTCAAATATAAAAATGTAACATTATTGTGATAGAAGTTCAAGTTAAGAAAATTGATTTATTTATATTTTATGTCAAAGAAAACAAATAGAAGTCCTAGAGAATCACCAAGTTAGTAGCTGGACATAGCCAGAAAGGTCATTTTGACATGCTGTTATATTCATACTTTTTTATTTCATGTGGATGAGGATTCAAATTTTTGAAATGATATTTTATGGAAAAAGTGACTTCTAAAATTTAATCGGACCTTAAATAAAAGAGAGAGAACAATGTATATACGATGTATTAAGTCTTTATTTAATTTGAAAAGCACTATCTTTTGGAAAAATGCATTGGTTTAAGGAAAATAAAAAATGAACTTGTTTGAGTGGCTCTGAGTCCTTTTGGCAAACTCTACTTAAGCCTCACTTGCTTGTTTTTCCATCTATTCATATTGTTCAAAACGTACGGATAAAATTTGTAAGCATTTTATTCTTTTTATATCTCACTTCGTGAATTATACGAAATATGTTATTATTGTTCTTGTTCAAACGTGAATCTAGAATTTCACGGTAGTAACAAAATACAAAATCAAATCATATTCAACCCTAACTGTACATTAAATTTATAATTTGGGATATCGCGTTGCGCCACCAAGCACCCGTGCCAAAATGCTCATACATCAGGCCCAGAATCAAAACTTTCGTCACATTGCTGACTGAGGCAACTGTGATCATACTCCAGTTTTTCAGTCCATGGCCCATATGGGACTATATTTTCTGACCATGAGAATATAAAATTTTAATAATAATTGAACCATACAACTTAGTATAAAGATTAATTTCCACAAGCATATATGCTACTACACCTTTTCCAAAACATTTGTCAAAATAATGCATGTGGAAAAATGCCAACATGATGTGACTATTAATTAATTCCTAATTCAACTATATTATCACCAAACCTAACTTTTTTATTTTATTTCTTTTAAATTCCAAACTACAACTAAGTTGTGGAAATCGCTATGATCAACTTCGAGCTATAGGGTGCCTTGACGTTATAAAGCGAAGAGTAAACTGCTTCTGAGGTTATTTATAAGATACAAAAAATTTACTCCCTTCATTTCATTTTACTTAGTTATACTAATTTGACACAATTCTTAAATCTTTTATTAGAGACATATTTTAGTAAATTAATTTTATTAATGGTATTTTGAAACTCTAAATTTGATTATAATTTATAATTCAAAATACATTGAGTAGTTCACACATCACAATTTGTAGAACCATCCATTACTACATTTTACTTAGTTATACTAATTTGACACAGTTCTTAAATCTTTTATTAGAGACATATTTTAGTAAATTAATTTTATTAATGAGATTTGAAACTCTAAATTTGATTATAATTTATAATTTGAAATACATTGAGTAGTTCACACATCACAATTTGTAGAACCATCCATTACTACTATGAATTGACGAATCACTAGTCTACCGTATTTAGAGCGTGTTTAGATTGACTTTTAATTTATGACTTATCTTATTTGTTCTATTTTTCATGAGTTAATTTGATTTGACATGGAGTTAAAGTAAAAAAGAAGAACTCTTAAAATTGAGAAAATTATATAAAATAACAAATTATTAATTCAAATTAAATGTCATAACCACAGTTTCATTACCACAGTTTCATTTAATTGTAAGTCGTAGCAAACAATTGTCATTCGCCTCTCTCTCCAGCGAATCTCGCTCGCCACTCTCCCTCGCCTCTCTCACTTTATACAAACACAAATGTATAAATTGCGTTTGTGTTTGTATAAAGCGAGAGAAAACTGTATATCTAAATACATATATTTTCGTCTTATACACTTATAATTATACAAATACAGATCTCCCCTACCAGTTCTCTTTTGCATTTTCTCTCTTTCTCGCTTTATACTAATAAAAATTATACAAATTACAATGTATAATTTGTGTTGTATAAAGCGAGAGAGAGAAAAATTTGATATACAAATGTTTTATTTCAATTCAATTGTATACAAATTCAAATTTCATTGATACATATACATAATAGTTACATATATACAATTGAATTGAGAAGCTACAAACGATTTATACAAACGAGAGGCTGTCAGCGATTTATACAAATGAGAGACTCGCAATTATACAAACTATAGTTATAGCATACAAATATGATTTTTATGTTTGCTAAACCTAAAATTTACTCTTTAAAATTTAAGATCTAAAATAAATGATAAATATTTGTATGACTATAAGTCATTTCATTCAGGATAAAATGAATATTTTAAAATTAAATTATCACTTAATATAAAAATATGTTATTTTTTTTAAAATTGACTAAAAAGAAAAGTAAATCATGTAAAATAGAATAAGATGAAATATAAACCAAAAAGTCATAAATTAAAAATTCTAATTTATAGTTTCTTAAGCTAAGACATCTTTATTTTCTAAAAGTTTCTCAAGTGTTCAAATAATCATTTGAGAGCAGTCTTTTGTAGATATGGCGTCATAGTAATTGCATAGTATAAAAAAAGAGAAGGAAATACATTAGAGTACTAACTTTTAATTTCTTAAAACTAGCCATTGCTATAGTACAATAAACTTCTAGATCTCTATATACATAGTACATACTCTCCCACAGATTTGACTGATTCAGATTAAAACTTCCACTTAAAACTAAGAAATTTATAAAATTAGTACTAATATTAGGCAAACAGAATGGACTATTTGGGTCCCCACAAGATAAGATGCATAATTTTCTCAGCCTTTTCAGCCTCCCTAACCCTGCGCTTCTGATCATCCATGAATACTTTCTTCCCTGAATCTCCGGTGCCGGAAAACCATCTCGGCCAGCCTTGATTGCCGGATTCCGATGAGGAACTCGCCGGAGAAGACTTGATTCCCGCCACCATCATTTTTTTTCCTTGTAATGTAATCTAATTTAGTTTCTCTAAGAAACTCTTTTAAATGGAGAAAAATAACTACTAATCTAAAAAGTGGAAGATTAAAGATTTGAAAATTGATTTGCTTGTGCACATGGTTTTGCTGGCTTTAAATAGAAGCATGGAGAGATTTAACACGTGTGAACTTTTAGAACTTGTTTTTATTTTATTATGAAGAAACCATTGGCTTTGGTCCCCCAGATTTGTTTAATCATTTCTCTCCGAGAATACATGCCTAATCAAAATCATGACTTTATGTAATATTTTCTAATGGGCTTTTTATATTTTTGGTAATATTTTAATTTTAATTTTTTACAGCATAAGATTAAAAGATATTTTAAAATATTTGACATAACTTTAATTTAAAATTACAAAATTGAAAAATCATCTTTATTTTCTTAAACTTCGTATTAAGTTAAATAAGATCACTTTTTTTAAAAAACGGAGGAAGTAATGTGTTAATGTGGTAGTCTAGAACTTTATTAATTTATATATAATATATAGTCGCCTATGGCATTTTGTAAATTGGAATTGTTATGTAGGGTTAATTTCAAGAATACAACTAATTAAAAGGAGATTCAGTTGCCTAAAGATACTTTGGCCAAACGCATGAACGATTCCTTAAGCTTGTTGTCTTTAGTTTGTTTTTTGCACCTTTTAGTTCAAGACTTTTGTTTCTTATTTTTTGATAAATAAAATGGCTCACAAGGCCACAATTATTTTATTTTTTAAAAAAGATTCCTTAAGCTTGTTCAATACTTTTATTTTTTATGTTTTTAATTAATTTTAGCATTACTATTCATCTCTTTTGCCTCAAATTGTTTATCATGATTTCTAAAAATAGTTATTTCAAGTTATTTCTCATTTTAGAAATTTAAGATAAAATTAACGGAAAAAAGTCTGAAATATATCCGAACTTTGACCGAAATTATTGTAACAATACCGAACTTTGGAAATGACCTTTTATCCCTACACTATTTAATAGTGTATTTTAAAGGTATATGTGTGCCCACGTGGACATCATAAATATTGCATCATTATAAATAGTAATGTGTCCACGTGGGCATGTCTTTAAAATACACTATTAAATAGTGCAGGGAGGTAAAAGGTCCTCCATAAAGTTAACAACAATTTCGGCCAAAATTGGAGTATTTTTCAGACTCTTCTCCCCAAAATTAACTAGTTTTTTCTCATTTTATTCTTAGTAACCTCCCTGTCTCAGTTTATGTTATATAGTTTAACTAAACATTAAATTTTAAAAAAATATGTGAATATTTTTATAATATTTCAAAATTACCCTTAAAAAAGTACGCTTTTGTGAACCTTTCATAATTTCTAGGTGATTTGTTGATCCTAGTCATAGTAAGACAAATCTAGTCTACAAGACGTGAATTTACGTCTTATATCATATTTTTGTATTAGAAACTTATAAACTGAAAATATGAGTCCATCGAATCAATATTGGATGATGGCCAATCAAATTTTTTTTAAAACCCAAAAGAATAATTCGCTGATAAAGAAACTAAATTTTTTTTTTTTATTATTATTATTATTATTTTTAATAAACAGCTTGGTGACTGTGTGTCCCAACACATATTTTGATTGATTATAAATATGAGGACCAACTAATAGCATGACTATTGTCACTTCTCAGATACACCATACCAAACTATATTTTGTTTAGTTATTCATGTTTAATTGGAACTATTTTCTGCCATGTATATATCTTTCAATTCTCCATTACCACATCCTTCATGAATTGTAGTTCTTCACTAGCCCCACCCCATTGAAACATAATATATATAGTTAAGTAAGTAATAAGAAGAAATGTGTGGTCACAAAATTCAACTATCAGATTATATAGACAGAAATCTTGAGTTTAATTATCATGGTCATTTATAAACGATTTTTTATATGTTTGATTCAAGAAATTAAAAATAAAGAATATTCAAGGTTGTATATATCTTAGTGAGCGTGTTATTTTTTTTTTTACTTTTACTGCAAAGTCATTGTATTTATGTTTTAAGAAATTAATTTTTCTCTATTTTCATTCGGAAAATTATTTTCCTCATTTTTTTTAAAAAAACTTGTTTTTCTTAAAAAAGTTATTTTGACCAATTAAATAGAAATTGAGAAAACATTTTTCTCCTCCGTACCAAACACACATCCTAGATGGACATCATCTTTCAGCTTTTATAGCCATTTTTGAAGTTCTCCGAATGGTACTCAATTTCTCGCTGCCAATGAAGCGATGTATCAAGACAAAAAAAGATTTAAAAAATGAGAAACTCGCTCTACATGCAGTGATTTATCAAAAAAAAAAAACAAAAACTCGCTGGTTGGGTAGCGAGAAGAAAGTTTCTTTTTAGATCGTTAGCGGCGGTTAAAATCACGATATATTTCACCTTCTTACTAGCTAATTGTCCCTTCTAATTAAAAATAAAATAAAATTGAATGACTCTTTATACATTCCCTCAACAAAACAAGTGGATGGCCGGATAGGCAACCAGACGAAAGAGAAGATGGGTTGGGTGCGGTATGGCAGAGGTCACCTTTTTTCTAGTTTTTTTTTTTTCTTGTTTACATGTCGATTTGTTTTTCTTTCGATATTTGGTACATGTATTGGAGTCCAATTATTTTGAATCCATATTGCATAGAACTCTATTCAGGAAAAAACTGTTTAGGGGGTTCAGGAAACTAACTAAACTACACCACTTCCAGAAATCAATTAGGAAGATAGTTAGCCAGTTAGGATCTTAAGAGATGGCTATATTATTAGTTAAAAGATCAAGGAGAATAAATAAGAGTTGATCAGTGTAGTATATATACTTCACAAATATCTATATGTAACATAGAATTTTCCATAACAATCAATGAAGTAATTTTCCTCTCCTATTTTGTTTCTAGTTTATAGTTTATGTACCATTACTCTGATATATTAAATACCGTACCATATCATACACATCCGGCCCTTCCTAAGATTTAATCGTTTGGTTTGAATTCAAGTTATGACGGAATTAATTATGATGGGATAAATTATGACGCGATAAATTATGTTGAGAATATTTTTTATTGAATGTTTGGTTTGTTGTATTCGAAATAATAGGCTTTGCATAAATTTCAAGAACAATTTATTTGTTTACAAAAGTACCCTTCATGAATGTGAAAAGTGATATATAAAAAAGGTTTTAAAGGATATTTTTGTCATTTACTTATTTTATCCCAAGATAAATTATCCCGGGATTACTATACCACCTAAGGGAAAAAATAACTTATCCCAGTACTAATTATTAATCCCGAGATAACTTATTCCGGACATGTCAACCAAACAACAAATTAAGTGGCAATACAATTTAATCCCATGACTATTTTGTGTAATCCTTCACACCAAACAACCCCTAATAGGTAGATCATCCCATCTTCCACATGTAGGGAAGACCTCAAACGACTACAATTGTATTGTTTTGGAAGATGAATAAAATTCTTTTGTTATTTTTAAAAAAAAATATACATCATTTATATTAAATAGTAATACTCCCTCTGTCTTTAATTAGTTGTCCAATTTTTTTTTTTTATTTATCTATTTTGACAAATCTAGAAATAACAATTTTTTTACCTATTATATGCTCAATTAATTGCTTTAAAAAAGGTAGAACTTTTTGAAAATCTTAAATTTTTAATACATCCACTTCATAATTAATAAGACTAAAATGATAAATTTACTATATCAATCATTGTTTTCGTAATAGATATGTCAATTCAAAAGTGAACAAATAATTAGGAACAAAAAAAATTACAAAATAATCCTAAAATTAAATATTATCATTACCAAATACAAATTAACATAATCACATAAAATATTTTAAAATTATTATTCTTATTCCACCCTTCAAACGATTCCCGAAGTGTTTCAATTAAAATGTTAAAACTTTTTAGCAAGGGATAGAATGACCTCTTGAATCATCCAGATTCGAACCTCCTAAACTTACTAAGGGCTACTTCCTAAAGTCCAATAAAAAACCAGCTGCTATGGTCCAAGTACCAACATCTTGTTTCCATTTGAAAAGTAACTTACTATTTTCGTCCCTAATTACTTGTTCGTTTTTATTCCTAATTACTTGTCCACTTTTAAATCAACATATCTATTAAGAAAATAATAATTGATATAGTGAGTTTATCATTTTATTCCTATTAATTATGAAGTGAATGAATTAAAAACTTAAGATTTTCAAAACGTTTCATATTTTTCAAAATAATAAATTGACGGTATAATAGTGATTTTTTTTTTTTGTCATTTCTTGATTCGTCAAAATGTACAAGTAATTAGGAACAATTAAAAAAAGAAAAATGGATAAATAATTAGGAACGGATCGAGTATGAATTAGTAACTAAATAAATTCCCCTTTTCTTCACGGACAAAATAACTAAAAAACAAATGAATTTAAATAATTAAAAAAACATACAATAAAACCACTAGCTGCCTGCAATACAAAGAGCACACAGTTAGCTAAAAAGAGCCACTTGTTTATAACTCTTTAGGTACACTATAAATTCAGCCTTAACCCCAAACTCCCAAACATCAATTTCAAAATCATCAAAATACCAGAGAACCAATTATCATAAGAAATACAAAAGAGGGAAAAAAACAGAGTTTTTAGTGAAAAAAAAATAATCAAAATGAGTTCAAGCAGGAGAGCGTGGATAGTAGCAGCCAGTGTTGGAGCAGTGGAGGCTTTAAAAGATCAAGTTGGATTGTGTAGATGGGATTACCCATTGAAGTGTTTGGCACAACACACAAAGAATAACATGAGATCTTACTCTCAAGCTAAGAAACTTTCTTCTTCACTTATTGCAAAGAGTGAAAAGGCAGAGCAATCTGAAGAGTCTTTGAGGAAAGTTATGTACTTGAGCTGTTGGGGTCCAAATTAACTGATCTTTGTTATAGAGAAACTTCTATGTCATTTTTGCAGACATGAAGATTTCCTAGAGAATAGAAAGGATAAAGAGATTGAAAAAATTATGTATAACTATGATTGTAAATAAATGGTAATTAATAGAATTTAAGTACTGTTGATATTTTGATGAAATGATGATGTGATGATATGACAGATCCATTAGTATTTGTATGATCATTTTAACATGCTTGCAAATAATTCCTCAACTTAATTATTTTGTATTTGGTGGTCTTGATTTGAAACCAACAAAGAAGAAGAATATTGTTGGTGTAATATATCACAAATATAATAAATTACAGTTAAATAAAATGAACAAAAATGTATAAATAAATCTGTAGGCTGAGGCACGGATATCTCGCTTTCTTAAAGGAGATTCAAGTCCACTGCGGCATAATCTACACCGATCCAACAATATCACTCTTGACTTGTCCCCTCCAAGATACAACAACCCAACAACGTCGTACAACTCAAGCAACTCCGGATTAGTTGAAGAGTCTAAAACTCCACAAAAAGAACACAATCTTCAACATATGATTACCCTCTTTTGTATAGTGAATATAGTAGAAGACTTAAAATATTTTTCTATGTCTCAACTCTCTCTTTCACTACACTAATCTCAATATAATAATACTCATCTTTTTCACTCTATATCTTCTTGTACATCTCTTGTTGTCTCTACTTATCCCCAACACAAGGAAGACCATACTATTTATAGGTGATGAATTCTTCCTTGCAATGAATATGAAAATAGTGGGATAGTAAATTTGTCAAATGAATGGCTCAAATGTTACATAAGTTACAAGACATAAAGATATAATAATGGGTGAAATGAAGAGTTGGTGGTTACATAAGTTACTAACAACTAATGCCCACTTTCTTCCACAATTGATAAGAGTAAAGAGACACAAATGTAATGTCCACCAATAGACATAACATGATACGTATAATATATTTTTTATTAATATTAAAATGTCACACCAACAATCCCCCACTCATTTTAATATTAAGATAAGAGAGTACTTCACAATTTAGTTGAAGGTAGACTATTATGCATAATGAAGATGTTTTCTGCATTGAATCTTCACTTAGTAAAACAATAATCTTTACTCCAGAGTCAGTAGTGGTCTCAGACTTGAACTATGACTGCTTAAGGGAAATAAAGTATGAATGCTTACACACAATAATCAAGGTGTTGACATAAGCTTTAATAGCCATCACATTACGACCTTGTGTTATCCCGATTTTCATGAGTGTTTTTGAGAACAAGCTCATTCTCATAGAAAGAGGCCTATAGGTGAAATCTGTCAAGGGTGCTTCTATAATTTGACACCCAACTCATACGAGATACAAACTTTCATTAAGAGTTCAAAGACACAACCTCCACAAATCATTATAGGATAAATGCACTCACATCATAGGGATTGAATAAAATTAATAATAGTGCATTTCACAACAAGTCATAATATGATTCGTTCTTCCCATTGAACCTGGTTATAAGTTCTCTAGTCCCAGGTTGGGTTTCCTCATATATAACTTAGAATATTTTTTTAGCTTCAATTTCATCCCCGTCGATGTGCTTCAGACTTTTTATCTTGCTAAGGCCTTAGTTCATAAATCTGCAAGATTATCACAAATTATTTTGACACAATTAATATTGATGGTATACCGGTGATCAATATGATCTCACAATATTGTGTTTTCTTCTCATGAATATGAATTTATCATTATAATAATGATTTTGTACTCTACCATTATATTGGTGCTATCACAATTAATCAAAATTTAAAAAAATTAATTTCTTAAAATAAAGTGTTTGATAGTAAAATCAATTCACTTTTTCACTAGTTGAAGTTTTTTTTTTTTTTTACTTCAACCTCCGTGATAGAATTAGCAAGCAATATGATTTGCTTTTCTCACTTCCATCAAATAGCACCAAGTTTTCTCATCTGCACCAACAAAACTTTTAAGTATAGCATAATATTTTTTTCATAAAACAAGCCACCAAATTTGTACCAAGTAAATTTACTTGATTTGCTTGTACATGCTATACTTTATACACAATATCATATAGAGTGCAATTAGTCACATTTCTAGCTCATATCTTTTATTAGGCTAGCAAACTCCTTCTTTCTTTGCTTCATCATTTTCACAATTGAATCAAAAGGAGTTGCAAGACTCACACAGCCAATAAGATTGTATTTCACAATTTTTTCAACATTATGTGACTTGACAAGGAAAATTCCATCACATGTTTTATGGTATTTTTTTCATTTCAAGAATGATTTTTTTCTCACCAAAAACATTTCATGTTAAATGGCTATTCAACATATTTTTCATAATTTATTTATAACTCTCATGTTAGAGCCAAAAATCATATCATTATAGTCAAACACCAACATGTGATTTTTATTCCACAATAAATATATGCACTTGTAATGCCCTTTTTAGAGCATTTCTCAAAGATGCAAAAATCATTTTTTTCACAATGACTTTTTCCCTCATTTCATGAGCTCCCAGTATTTTAAGAATTTAAATATCATTTTTTCATGAAAAAATAGTATCACTTTATTCATGAAAATACTAGGTAAAAAAGTTTTTTTTCTTTACCTTTTTTCCACTTGAATTGAGCAAGTAGAAAAATATTTTACCGTACACCTCTTCTCTTCCATCTCTTGAAGAGAGTGACGTTGAGCGGAATTATGTTGAGATCCCTATCTTGATATCCGCATTTTTTCAAACTGTAACAAAAACATGACTCTCCTTAAAATTGTTAGTGAAAAATTACAATAAAACAAAATTACAAGATTACAATTGAAAATAATATTGAAGAAAAAATAAATAGGCTGAGGCACATATATCTCGCTCTCTTTAAGGAGATTCAAGCAGTATCACTCTTGACTTGTCCCCTCCAGGATACAACAGCCCAACAACGTCGTATAACTCAAGCAACTCCGGATTAGTTGAAGAGTCTAAAGCTCCACAAAAAGAACACATTCTTATACATATGATTACCCTCTTTTGTATAGTGAATATAGTTGAAGACTTAGAATATTTTTCTATGTCTCAACTCTCTCTTTCACTACACTAATCTCAATATAAACTCAATATAATACTACTCATCTTTTTCATTTTATATCTTTTTGTACATCTCTTGTTGTCTCTACTTATCCCCAACACAAGGAAGACCATACTATTTATAGGTGATGAATTCTTCCTTGCAATGAATATGAAGATAGTGGGGTAATAAATTTGCCAAATGAATGGCTCAAATGTTACATAAGTTACAAGACATAAAGATAGAATAATAGGTGAAATGAAGAGTTGGTGGTTACATAAGTTACTAACAACTAATGATCACTTTCTTCCACAATTGATGAGAGTAAAGAGACACAAATATAATGTCCACCAATAGACATAACATGATATATAATGTGACATATAATATATTTTTTATTAATATTAAAATGTCACACCAACAAACATATTAAAATATCCAAGTGATTGTAAAATTGAGTGAACAAATTGTAATAACGACTTAATTTGATTATAATAACACTACTTAAAGAAGTAAAATTTCAAAATGGAAGGAAGAACACATCTTAAAAGATCTAAAGTATAAATTGTGTGAACACAAATTGCACGCATCGATCGGTATTCTGAAAAACGATCATAAACAAGCATTTTGCCCGTTTGACTATAAATTTTCGAAGTAGTATTTAGAAATTTATTAGGTTTTAAAATATAACACAATTTCATACCGATATAAGTCACTAACTCGGATTTGGCTCCCCTCTAGTAGTCCATCTGTCTAGTTTCTCGAATGGTGTGTTAATTTTACTACATGCGTCCCTCAAATTAATAGATGGTTCAGATTATTTGCTAAAACCAATCATTTAACCATAGTCAAACATTATCTTCCTTTTTATTATTTGCTTGATATGGAGTATTATAATAAGTTACTGTATTAGAAACAACGACAGTACTTACCAGTGGTAAGATTTTTTTGCAGTTAACGTAACTCCAAACTTTCATTTTCAAGAACTTTTCCCATGGTTTCGGCGCAACTGGATTTTCTTTAATCCAAGCCAATCCATGTGCCAATTTTCATCTGCATATTATTATCAGCACATGTCACTCTACGTGTCTCCAATCTAGCAGCTATTCCAAACAACAAGCTACAAATTCTGTGTGCTCTTTTACCCACCCCACCCTCATAATTGTAATGATATTAAAAATACCAATTATACCCTCCTCAATACTGACCATTAAGAGATATACCCAAGGCAAGAAATGTACTTTCCATCCCAGAAACCATGCTCCAAAACCACAGGAAACACAACCAAAAGCCTCTAGTTTTTTTTTCTTCCAACTAAGCGCAATATATATATAGGCATGTAGAGAGAGATATTTCAAACAAACAATTATTTTAAGTATTTCAGCAAAAAACTAAACCTTCACAAATATAAATATCCAAGAGTTTTGAAGAATCAAGATTAGAAAATGAGTTCAACAAGCAGAGCATGGGTAACAGCAGTGAGTTTGGGAGTAGTAGAGGCACTAAAAGATCATGGAGTTTGTAGGTGGAATTACACAATCAGAGCCATAAATCAGAACGCAAAGAACAATCTACGCTCATATTCACACGCCAAAAAGCTCTCTTCTCAATCTTCTTCTTCTTTGGTTTCTGCAAACAAATTAGAGCTGAAAAAGGTGAAGCAGTCTGAGGAATCTCTGAGAAAAGTCATGTATTTGAGCTGTTGGGGACCTAATTGATCAAATCTTAATAACAGTTAGATTTAATTAGTATATCTTTCTGTACATGTAAAGTTTTTGACAATATTGTAAAGGATTTTGAGAGCTTGGGCTAAATTGTCCAATCCACTCTTGTTGAAAACAAATTTCTGCAATCCAATTTCGAAATATCATCAAATTTACTACGCTTTCGGTGCAACCGTATTTGTTCATTATTGATTTTGTACCCTTTTTAAGAAACTATAAATAGAACGGTTTGAATATAATAAATACAATATTTTGAATTATATAATAGAAAAATGACTATAATTAAATATAAGGATAAATTATGACTAAGGGTGTGTTTAGTAGGAAGGAAAAATGTTTTTCAATTTTCTCATGTTTGGTTTGGTAAAATGTTTTAGAAATTGTTTCCAAATCAATTCATTTTCTTCAAATTTAAGGAAAATTACTTTCCTTAAAAAATTAATGAGAACATTTTCCAAACTTTCCTCTAACTTCAAATTATAATTTTTTGTTAAAAAAATAAATTTAAAGCTTATTTTAAAAAAATATTTTTCAACTTCAATTTTTTTATTCTTTTACCCCACCCTCACCCCGACCCCCCAGCTCCCTACCACCCCCTTCCCGCCAGCCCCCACCAAATTTTTTTTTTTAAAGTTTATTTCTAAAAAATATTTTCAAATTCAAATTTTTGGTTTTTTACCTCACTCCACCCCTACCCCTTCTCCCCTTCTCCCCTAAAATAATTTTAAAGTTTTTTTTTTAAAAAAAATATTTTCAATTTCAAATTTTTATTTTCACCCCACCCCATCCCTACCATCGAACCCCCGCCAGCCCCCCACCACCAAAAAAATAAAATTTAAAGTTTGTTTTTAAAAAGTACTTTCAATTTTTTTTATTTTTCACCCCCACCCTACCCTCGGCCAGCCCCACTACCCCCCACCCCAAAAAAATAAAAAAAAATTGTTTTCAAAAAATATTTCCTATTTCAATTTTTTATTTTTTCACCCTACCCGGGACCCCCCTCCCCAATCAGCCCCCACCACCCCATCCTCCCCAAAAAAAAATTAAGTTTATTTTTAAAAAATATTTTCAATTTCAATTCAAAATTATTTTATAGTTCTAGTAAAAATAAAATATATTTTCTCAAAAATATTTTTCATTCATAAATCAAACACAAAAAAATCTTTTCCGGAAAATATTTTCTACTCACCAACCAAACATGAGAAAATAAGTCAAAAATCTACTTATTTTCCAGGAAAACATTTTCCTTCATACCAAACACACCCTAAGTGTAAAATTATTCATTAATTTGATAAATTGGACAAATATTTTTTGGACATTCCAAAATAGTATAGTGGATAACTATTATTGAACGGAGGGAGTAGCAATCAAAAGATCACTCTATAACAAAAACAGAAACAATTTTTAGCGTTAATAAATATATATCTTAACATATAGTGTTAAACATTTATCCGTATTAGTTAAATTGTCATGCAATCCAATATAAGTATAAGTTATTATAGAAATATTTACAAAGAATTTTAATTGTCAAAAAAAATAATAGTGACAAAACATGTTTAGTGATAACTATGCTATTGTTGTTAATAGTCAATTTATATTATGGAGTTAATTTTAGAAGAAAATCAAGGAGTAATAATAATAATTGAAAGAAGCGACAAGACAGAGGAGTAATAAATAATAATAATAATTGAAAGAAGCGACAAGACAAAATAGTAGGAAGAATCATGACTTTTTAAAGTTGGCACGATATTTCAATTAGAAACCTTAATCGGACGATATCATTTTAAACACCTTATGTAGGATTTTGCTATATCATTTTGACACCTTTTTTAATATCAACAAAAACATATAATGTGTGTATTACGCTCGCAGATGATATGTAAAATGACGAATTAAACCATGATATTTGTCATTTATGTAAAAAATATTTAATGTTGAATAAAAATAAAAACTGACCAATAAATTAATGTCACGTCATATATTTTTCCCCAAATAATTACAAAAGAAAATAAACTCCCCAAATAATAACAAAATAAAATAAAATTTAAACTACCCCACAACCCCAAATACTTGAGCAAAATGGTGGCTTAAAATGGAAAAGAAGAAGAAAAAAATAATTAAAAAGTAACTAAATAACCACTTTACGCGCCTACCAATGCCATGCAAGCAAAAAATGTCTAAAATGAATATGTTAAGGTATCTAAATGAAATATTGTGTCAACTTTAGGGGGCCACCGATGAATTAAGCCAAAAATCATGGAGGAAAGTTATGTACTTGACCTGCCGGGATCCTAAATCCCAATTTGATCTTTTCATAACAAATGCTTTTATTCCAAATATTTTTTGTAGAGCTAGCGAGAAAAAGAGAAAAAAAAGAAGAAGAAAAAGGGTACCGTAAATAGAGTTGAATGGCATTCCAACTCAATAGAAGCACGTATATTGAAATGTGGGAAATAATTACAAGATGAACTAATAATTTGACGGATCAAATAGTCGCTTCAGCACGCTTGCAGATAATATATTGCGTGTGTGTTGTTTTAGGATCCGAAACAGACATAAAAATAGAACCACAATTAAAATTACTAACCTTTGTCGAACACATAAATCGCATCGTGGTTTTGGTTTGAGTCCCGACAATACTTGGATCATCCTAGAAAATCTCATATTAATGATATCTTTAATAAAAACGACTCTGTACCTAATTGAATTCGAGACCTCTTAATTAAGAATAAAGAAGAAATTATATACGCTTTTACTTGAATTTCAAGGAAAGTGATATAAAGT
>JAJONR010003109.1:0-73150 GCA_029582245.1 Solanum etuberosum | reverse complement strand
ATAAGTAATTATATATTATTTCTAAAAACGACAAATACATATATCATTTGATATACAAATTAAAATGTATATAAATATCATTAACAAATTCAATCGTATAATATATACAAATAATAAATGCTAGAAAATTATTAACAGATTCAATCGTATAAGATATACAAATGATAAATGCTAGGCAACTATTTGTATATATACAATTGACAACCTTTTTGTATATATGCAATTGATATATATATATATACCAATAAACAATTGTATATTATACATGGAAATATACAATAAAAACGATAAATACAAATATCATTGATCCATCCCTGTTGAACCATCAAAACTTTTTTCCTCAACTTTTCCGCGTCTATGTTTTGCTTGAAAAGATTTCAAAATTTGTTGCATCTTAATTGAGTCATTTCAGTGCTTGGATCCAAACTCTTCAATGGATCTAGTTTCTTCATTTGGTTTAGATTTAACAATAGATCTTGCAATATCTTAGAATGCTTGAGTTAGATCCAACGAGAACGATGGTGGATCATCAACAAATTTGACACACAATGGTATACCTATAGTAATCCTCTTGGATGGAGTTCCTTCATCCATTTTTTTCTGAAAAAATCTGAAAATTTGAAGACTGAAGAAAGATTTTTGAGAAAAAAAAGACAAGCATAAATTATATACAAACGAAAAATGATAAAAAAGAGTTGAAACACGTTTTGGGCGATTATCTTGAATTGTGATGCCATGATTAGGAGGGAGAAAGTAGATTTCGAAATTCAAAATCAATGTGTATGAGTGATTTTAAGAGAGAATGTAGAGAATGTAGAGAGGAGAGACAAAATTAGATTTGTATATTTGAGTATTCAAATAAGGGAAGGACTCTTTTTCTTTCATTATACAATTCATTCATGGGTCCCATAATTAATAGCAAATTATATTAAACTATAACCACACACAATAATTAATTGGAACTGTAACCATAGTGAATAATAAACTAGTAATGTTTGCCAACTCACGTAATTTTTCCTTATTCTTTCCATATTATAAAGTCCTTATTTTAATATCTCAAGTTACCATTAATTTTAATTCTTCAACAAAAGTCTTTTTATAACCACTAGAGAATTACTACCATATGCATTAGAAAGTTATAATTAATAAGGAAAATTGTATTTAATAGCAAACTATTAATTCAAATTAAGTGCTATAACCATAGTTTGATTTAATTGTACCCTATAGCAAACTGTTGCTATTTCGCCTCTCTCTTGGTGAATCTCGCTCGCCACTCTCGTTCTCGCTGGCAGTCTCCCTCGCCTCTCTCGCTTTTATACAAACACAAATGTATAAAATGCGTTTGTGTTTGTATAAAACGAGAGAAAATTGTATATATACATATATTTTCGTTCCCCTCTCTCTCCTCTCCCAGATCTTGCTCGCCACTCTCCCAGATCTCGCTCGCCACTCTCCCAGATCTCGCTCACCTCTCTCACTTTATACAAATACAAATGTATACATTGCGTTTGTGTTTGTATAAAGCGAGAGAAAATTGTATATACAAATACAATGCATATATATTCGTCCTATACACTTATGATTATACAACTACGATCTTCCCCTGCCCAGTTTTCTTTTGTCTTTCTCTCTTTCTCGCTTTATACAAACACAGATTATACAATTGATTTTTTGTATATGTATACCGAAACAGAAACATATTATACAACTGCTTTCTTTTGTATATGTATAGCGAAATATACATATTTATGTTTGCTATTGAGCGCAATTATGCAAACTATAGCTATAACATACAAATATGATTTTTATGTTTGCTATATGTAAAAGTTGCTCAATAAAATTTACAAAAGTTAATTATTTTCCTTATATAATCATGACATTAGGGATATAGTAAATTTTCATTTAAAATTTTTAAGTTTTTAATTAAAATGACCGTAGAAATTTGTCTAATATTTTTAAACATTGAATTAAACTATTTAAATTATATTATCTATGAATGAAATTTTTAAGAACAAGAACCAAAGTATTGTATTGCAACACATGACTAATATTTTATTAACTTGAAAGAATATTTTTTAAGTTATATAATAAGATACTTACTCTTTCCATACAAAACTATAAACTATAAGCACATACATACACTTTAAAAAAATCACTTTTTTTTTGAGATAAATATCACTGCTAAAGACTTTAGGATCATCGTTAATTCTCACTTTAATAAATTTCGTAACTTATATATAACAATACACATGTGGTCCGTATAAATTACTTGACAAAACAACAATAACAACGTATCAGCAACTCTAAACTAGAAATATGAAATCACTCATGGAGTTATTAAGATACTTGAAATCATTAGGACCATGTCAAATTTGAAAAATCTAAGAATTGTATTTACAAATTGATAGAGCATTGTTTTCTATGTATTGTGATTTCATCGATCAAATAAAAAACATTTCTGGATCTCAAAATCTGATCGATGCGATCATCGCATTTGCTTTTCTTACCCTTCTATTGTGCCTCCGTGGCAGCCAAGACACCAAAAGATCGATCAGATGAAGAGGTTGTCGTGCTTGAAAAGATAATTATGGCTCGTGAGCTTGTTGCAGCTGTTGTATCTCCCACTCACACGACTCCTAGCATGAAAGAACTATTGATGCTCACTTCTCACCCAGGTTGGCTAGTGCCTCTCTTGCACATGAAATGCAGACGGTTGAAACCATCAAATACAACAGTCTTCTTAATTTTTTGGATCAGTAAAAAGGAACTTATCAAGAGATATTTAAAAGGGAGAAATCATAATATATATATTATATGCAGGAGCGAATGTGTACTACTCTAATCTAAGATTGAGCACGAAACTTCATGAGTCTAGTGCGATCACATGATACAAGTAAATGAATTTAGGAGATGAAATCCCGATTACATTACTGCAGGCCAAAATTGGATTTGAAAGAGCAAACATCTTTACTTGTTTCTTTGTAAAAATAATTTTACACCTACTGGTCATATAAATCATGTGTTCTAAATTTGCTCTATTTCTCATTTTTTTTCTTTCTTTCAGTATTTGAAGGATTACTCATAATCAAACTATTGCTAGCAACACTACTCCAAACAACAGAAAACATTAAAGGCGAACCTTGGCTTGACAATTTGTCGAAATGTATGAACATGGTTATCACATAAATATACAGTAAAATATAACAAATAGATAACAATACTCCACTTTTTGTTTCATATTTGTTGTTAACAACCCTTTTAAGGTAGAATTAAATTAATTTTTTTCCTATTTTGGCTTTAAAATTAATTCTTTTTGAAAGTATGAATGTTGTAACGTTCCAACTTTCAAAAAAGTTTCTCCACTCTTAATTTTGGTATAGATAAATTAGTTCTCATCTTCTTATTTATGATTTCTTAGCAAAAAAAAATGGACAAGTACTATGGGACATAAGGGAGAGTATATTTTTTAGTTTAAGACAAAAACATTAAAAGTTTTGCATACTTTTTAACACTTTATGTTAAGTTAAAATCTGACAAACAAATTGAAACTAAGGGGATTTCTTATTTATTTTCTAATGTTTGACAAATAAGGAACATAATAATTTATTTTCTTTGAAGAATTGCAACAATAAAACATGGAAGTAATCATTATTTATGCAAGATATTAGAATATTTAATTTTAGGTTATGTTGATTTTGAATGAACAAATTCTTCATGCTTTTTAGTTGGAATTTTACATTTTTCTAACTCTATCCAAAGGGTGAATTCTATTTTTAATGGTGTTTGGTATTTCAGGTTGATATAATCTGCCACGTGTCTAACTGTTTAGCTGTATAGTACAACTTGTATTATTATGATCCATATTACCTAAAAAAAATAGAAAAAATATTACATGAAAAATTAAACATGTTAGGCTTGTGCTGACATCTAGTTTACTTAATCTTGCTTTAGTGGAATAAACTTTTTAGTATGAAAAGACATGATTAGGTGTACTCCAACACTAATAAAGTAGGGAGATTATAGCAAACATATGTTATGTATTTACTCGAAATAATAAAAGCTTTAAAAACTACAATAAATATTCGGTTTAATAAATTTCTCGTTTTATATGTTTGCTCGAAGTAGTATCAATTCGCTTTTTATATGTATGAATTGATATATTGTATTGTTGACTTCTTTTAGTAAATTATTGCTACGTTTGGAGTCAACTATCACTATGGCTAATAATATATTTTTGTTTCAATTTATATGACACGATTTATTTTTTAAGCTAGAGTCAAACTTATTTATTTTGACCGATAATTTGAACATACATTCTTTAAGTTTTTTGAAAAATAATTTTCATATTTAGAAATTACATAAAAAGTACTATAAGTCAAAAGAACTAAAACTTAAAATATTTAAAGAGCATACAAATAATTGCAATCAAACATTTTTATTATTTGATTCTTGAAAGCCAGCCTATATATCTCCATCTCCGCGCTTCTTGTTCCACCAATAAGCTCCCTTGTGTTAGCATTTTGGGTTCGCGTTGAAAAGTCCCACATTTGGATAAAACAATTCCTAACAAAGGCGACTCCATATTTAGAGGAATTCGAACCCGAAACTTCTGATTAAGGATAAATGAGTACTTACCACTCCACTACAACCCTTATTGATCTGTGTTAGCATCTTAGAAAGCCATAATATAATATCGGAATTATATCATATAAATTGAGAGAGTAAAGTCGGGATAAAAGAAGAAGATGGTGATGTAAAACCATTCAAAGAAGAGAGGCTACAAAAGGACGCTTGAATTTGGTAGAAAAGAGTCTAAAAGAATCTTTCACATGTATTCAAACGTTATAATCAAAGTGAGAAAAGAGGAATTAGGAAGTTTGTTACATTTGGAATTTTGCATGTATACAAATGGAATGTAGGGACATGTTTGACTTTGTAAATATTTCAATAAACATTTAACAAATTTGGAAATGCAACCAATCACTTTCTTTAAAGGCTCAAGTCCTTTTCATCTAATGCACCATTTCAAGAAAACACAAAATTTTCAATTATCAACTACTGTATCTTCTTTTATGTAATCCCATATCTCCATCTACCCCACCCTCAGCTCCCTCCACCCACCTAGGGGCGGATTTAGGAAGATGCGAGAGTATTTATTTGAACTTCTTCGATAAAAAATTACATTATGTATATATATATATATAGAAAGAGATATTTTAAATTTCTTAAACAATGAATAGAGGTTGACGCAATGATTTTAGGCGTTCGAAACTTACTTTGAGATTTCAAGAATAAATCTCAAGTGTTATACTTTTATTATTCAAATCTCCTTGGTAAAAATTCTGAATCTGCTATTGTTCCACAACCCCCACACACGCCATCTCCTTAATTAAGATTACTTACAACAATAGTTTGTAGTAATTTTAATAGTTTATAACCTATTAAAATATATTGATAGTGCAAAAACTCTTCTCACTGTAGTCTGTAGATATATATAAGTCAGGGGCATATTTAATGTAATAATATCATATTCAGTTGAATCTAATACTTTCGACGTGGTATATAAATTTATTCAAGTTAAAATTTAATTATTTTGAAATATAAGGAATATGAATTAGATAGAGTATTAAATAGTTACATAAAGTAAAACAATAGTTGAATTTAGAGTTTCACAGCATCATTAATAAGATTAATTTAATAAAAAACACTTCTAATTAAGACTGCGTATCGGTCACTTCGGTTTTGAAATTTATCTGTTCGATTTTTCGATTATCGGTTTTTAGATATGCTAAACCGTTATAGAACCATTAAGATATTGATTTATCAATTATTAATCGAAATCAGTTTAACCGTTAAGATATGTCACAAAAATAAACATTGAAAATCAGTTAAAAACAAGGTGACAAATCAAATGAACCATGCACATTGAAACAAACATTGTCACATTATAGAATACTGCCAGAAATAAAAGTATGAAACTAAACTCTAAATCAATGACTTTCCATACAAAATAGTAGAAATATAATTATTTAATTTACTATCATATTATGGTTAATCTGTTAAGAAAAAATCTCAAACTGTTAATATTCGATAACCTGATAATAAAAAAGATTAAAACAATTATCAAAATCTTTAAGTTAATTAAAAAAAAAAAACGTTTAAGTTATCCAGCTCTACTTCTAATATTCATTTCATATTACTTAACTCATATTGACTCGATAGAAAGGGCAGGAATATTATTATGGATGGCGTTTTGGACCCGTGCTTGACCTTTGTCTTATCGTTCAATAATTATTTGTCTTTATAACATTAAACAAACAATAATACTACCCTGTTTCTCTCTCTGTTTGTGAATGGAGTAGCATATCGGTCACCATTAATGGAATAGTTATTTGGTCAACTCACATAAAAAAGAGTAGTTGTATCTTCTCCTCCTCTCCTTTATCTCTTCTTAATTACCCCATCCTTCACCCTTTCCAAGATTTTCCCTTCATTAAATCCTCACGTAAACTCCAAGAAACCAAATATCCATCCCCTGTTTCTGCTGCATGCAATAAAAACAGAGCCATAAGTCAAATAGCCTGCCTTTCTTCTTCATATACGCTTCAAGTTTTCAAATTATGTCCATGTTTAACAAATTGTTCTTGGTTTGGTTTGTTGTTGTAACACTAGTTGTTGGATATGTGTTTTCTGAAACAGAGTTTGAGGTTCTGTTAGAGATAAAGAAGTCATTTCTTGATGACCCTGAAAATGTTTTGTCAAATTGGTCTGATAAAAATCCAAATTTCTGTCAATGGAGAGGTGTTTCATGTAAAGAAGATACATTGAAAGTTGTGAGATTAAATCTTTCTGATTCTTCAATTAGTGGTTCAATTTCACCTTCTATTGGCTTTTTGCATGACCTACTCCAACTTGATCTTTCTTCTAATCTATTATCAGGTCCCATTCCACCTACTCTCTCTAATCTTTCTTCTTTACAATCTCTTCTTCTTTATTCTAACCAACTCACTGGCCCCATTCCCAATGAAATTGGCTTGTTGAAAAATCTCCAAGTTCTTAGAATTGGTGATAATGTTGGCTTAACAGGGTTGATTCCGAGTAGTATTGGTGATCTTGAAAATTTGGTTACTCTTGGTTTAGCTTCATGTAGTTTGAGTGGTATGATTCCTCCTGAGTTGGGAAAACTCGGGCGGGTTGAGAATATGAATTTGCAAGAAAATCAACTTGAAAATGGAATTCCTGCTGAGATTGGTAACTGTTCTAGTCTTGTTGCGTTCAGTGTCGCAGTTAACAATCTCAATGGATCAATCCCGGAGGAATTATCTATGCTTAAAAACCTTCAAGTTTTGAATTTAGCGAATAATAGTCTTTCAGGACAGATTCCTACTCAGCTTGGTGAAATGAATGAGCTGCAATATCTCAATTTGCTTGGTAATCAGTTGGAAGGTTCGATACCAATGTCGTTGGTGAAGTTGAGCAATGTTCGGAATTTAGACTTGTCTGGTAATAGGCTTACTGGTGAAATTCCTGGAGAATTTGGGAACATGAATCAGCTACAGTTCTTGGTTCTGACTAGCAATAATCTTTCGGGTAGTATACCGAAAACAATATGCAGTTCTAATCGAAACAGTAGCTTGGAACACATGATGCTATCGGAAAACCAGCTTTCTGGTGAGATTCCTGTGGAGTTGAGAGAATGCATTTCACTAAAGCAGCTCGATTTGTCTAACAACACGCTTAATGGTTCGATACCAGTTGAGCTGTATGAGTTGGTTGAGTTGACTGATCTCCTACTTAACAACAACACATTGGTTGGTTCAGTTTCTCCGTTGATTGCAAATCTTATCAATCTGCAAACATTGGCATTGTCGCACAATAATTTTCATGGCAATATACCGAAAGAGATTGGGATGCTCGGAAATCTTGAGATTCTGTTTCTATATGAGAATCAGTTCTCTGGAGAAATCCCAATGGAGATGGGTAATTGCTCCAGCTTGCAAATGATCGATTTTTATGGGAATGCATTCTCAGGACGCATTCCCATTACAATTGGAGGGCTGAAGGAGCTGAATTTCATTGATTTTAGACAGAATGATCTCTCTGGTGAGATTCCTGCCAGCTTGGGGAACTGTCATCAGCTGAAGATCCTTGATTTGGCGGATAATCGTCTATCTGGTACCGTTCCAGCTACGTTTGGTTATCTTCGAGCATTGGAGCAGCTTATGCTTTACAACAACTCACTTGAAGGTAATCTTCCTGATGAACTGATCAATCTTTCAAACTTGACAAGAATAAATCTTTCTCATAACAAACTGAATGGTAGTATAGTTTCCCTGTGTGGTTCGACGTCTTTTCTTTCGTTTGATGTTACAAATAATGCATTTGATCATGAGGTTCCACCCCATTTAGGATATTCACCATTTCTTGAAAGGTTAAGGCTAGGAAACAATCGTTTCACCGGAAAAATCCCTTGGACATTGGGATTAATCCGTGAGCTATCACTGCTCGATCTCTCTGGAAATGAATTGACTGGTTTAATACCTCCACAGCTTTCGCTGTGTAGAAAGCTCACACATCTCGATCTCAATAACAACCGACTTTATGGATCAATTCCATCTTGGCTCGGAAACTTGCCACTCTTAGGTGAGCTTAAGCTGTCCTCAAATAAGTTCTCGGGACCTCTTCCTCGTGAATTGTTTAACTGCTCAAAGCTTTTGGTGCTGTCTCTAGAAGACAATTCAATCAATGGAACTCTCCCCCTAGAAATTGGTGAACTCAAGTCCCTAAATATCCTAAATTTCGACAAAAACCAACTCTCTGGTCCCATTCCATCTACCATTGGTAACTTAAGCAAGCTATATATACTCCGTCTCTCGGGAAACAGCTTAACCGATGAAATACCAAGTGAGCTTGGACAACTCAAGAATCTTCAAAGCATACTGGATTTGAGTTTCAACAACATCAGTGGTCAAATTCCTCCTTCCGTTGGGACACTCACGAAGCTTGAAACACTTGATCTATCTCATAACCATCTCACCGGAGAAGTTCCTCCTCAAGTCGGTGAAATGAGCAGCTTGGGAAAGCTTAACCTCTCCTACAACAACCTTCAAGGCAAATTGGACAAACAATATGCACATTGGCCAGCTGATGCATTCACCGGGAATCCACATCTTTGTGGAAGTCCTCTACAAAATTGTGAAGTCTCTAAGTCCAACAATCGGGGTTCAGGACTAAGTAACTCGACAGTTGTGATCATTTCAGTGATATCGACTACAGTGGCGATCATACTTATGTTGCTTGGAGCTGCCCTCTTTTTCAAGCAAAGGCGAGAAGCCTTCAGAAGAGGAAGCGAAGTAAATAGTGCTTACTCATCCAGCTCTTCCCAAGGACAAAAGAGACCACTTTTCGCAAGTGTAGCTGGTAAGCTTGATATCAGGTGGGATGACATCATGGAAGCAACAAATAATCTAAGCAACGACTTCATAATCGGATCTGGTGGTTCTGGAACTGTCTATAAAGCTGAGCTGTTTAACGGAGAGATCGTGGCAATCAAGAGAATACCAAGCAAGGATGATCTCTTGCTAGACAAAAGCTTTGCAAGAGAAATCAAGACACTTTGGAGGATAAGACACAGGCACTTGGTAAGGCTACTTGGATACTGTAACAACAACGGAGAAGGTTCAAACATATTGATTTATGAGTACATGGAGAATGGAAGTGTGTGGGATTGGCTTCACAAGCAGCCAGCTAATAATAACAAGAGGAAAACATGCCTCGACTGGGAGGCAAGGCTGAAGATAGCGGTGGGATTAGCACAGGGAGTTGAGTACCTTCATCATGATTGTGTACCCAAGATCATTCATAGGGACATCAAATCCAGCAATATTCTACTAGACTCAAACATGGAGGCACATTTGGGAGATTTCGGGCTGGCTAAAGCCGTTCACGATAACTATGATTCCTACAACACAGACTCAAATTTGTGGTTTGCTGGTTCATATGGTTATATTGCTCCAGGTATATATCATTCCTGAATTCTCGAGTATTAGCATTCAAAAATAGTTTTTCTTTTTTTATACTAAGTTGCTTATTTGTTCGCAGAGTATGCTTATTCTTCGAAAGCAACAGAGAAGAGTGATGTTTATAGCATGGGGATTGTACTCATGGAGCTAGTGAGTGGAAGGATGCCAACTGATGGGAGTTTCGGAGAAGACATGGACATGGTGAGGTGGGTTGAATCATGTATCGAAATGTCTGGAACAGTTAGGGAAGAGCTAATTGATCCTGTTTTGAAACCATTGTTACCTAATGAAGAAAGTGCTGCACTTCAGGTGCTGGAAATAGCACTGGAATGCACCAAAACTGCACCTGCTGAAAGGCCATCTTCGCGCAAAGTTTGTGATCTACTGCTACATGCATTCAACGACAAGGTGGTTCATTCTGATAAGATGAGTCCAGACAATTACGTCTAGACGTTTAGTTCAATGGAAGTTTCCTAAGTTTTGTAAGATCAGATAAGATCTATCTTGTGAAAATATTGAATATGTAAAAGCATTGTTTCGGGCTAGGAAAGCTTTCCATGATAACATATTATATATCTATTTTTCCTTTGAAGAATCCTGTTTGTGTTATTTCTAGGAACTGAAATTAGCATGGGAGGAACGAAATGTAGTAGAATTTAACTAATAATGTTATCAATATAAAACAACAACGTAATATACCCAGTGTAATCCCATAAGTGAGGTCTAGGGAAGGTAGAGTGTATATAAAACCTTACCCCTACCTCTTAGAGATAGAGAGAATGTTTCTGACAGACCTTCGGCTTAAAATAAAGCATATATATCCTAGCTAATAATGTTATCCATGTATAACCAAGATATAAACAATGATGTTGTAAAACTTTTGAAAGTCAGTATTTGGTCCTCTTCTCTCAAACATTGAAGCATATGTTATATTTCAAGTCTCGACTCTCTACCTCCACGAGGTACGGATAGTGAAAAACCACGAGGGTGTGAGAGGGGGAGGGGGGATTGAAGAGGTGATGATCGGTGATCGATGATCGAAAAAAATAGCAAAAGTTTGTGCTTGTGATTGAGGAAGGAAAGTGAGAGGTGATTAAACAGGTCTGCGTTTTTTTATTTATTATGTCCTTTACTATAAAATGAAAATCTCACAAGTCGATAGCATTCAAATGAATAAAAATGAACCTTAATCTTTCTATGGTTTCGATTTTATGTTTATTTTCTTATATCGTGATCACATTGTCATGTCAGTCTTCTTTTTTTGGTAATTTTCATATATGGCTAATATATTTCGTAACTTTTCAATGAGAATTTCATATGATTATTTTGTTAACGTAAGAAAATTAGAGTATCTTTTATTACTAAGTAACAATTTAAATACCTATTTGTGGTACTTGCCAAATAAATAAATAAATTGTGATAAGATATCTTATCTCAAATTTGTAACTTTATATCTCTCTTATGTAACACTAGAATATTTATTTTTAGTCCAATTATGACAAAGACACAAATTTATCGTTATTTTTTTAATCAACAAAAGATAAATTTGATATGATAAGATGAGTCATTATTTTCTTTAGAAGTGAAAATACATAGTAATGTATTTAATCAATTATTTAATCAAACAGAATATCCTATGTAATAAATTTTGGTTGTTGATATACGTTAAGTAATATTGAGTATCCATCAATTTATAAAGTTGCCTTTAAATTTTATTTGAGTAATATATAGTATCTGATATTTCATAAGCCGTTACTATTATTGAGAAGTGAAAATACATAGTACCATAATGTAAATATAATATTTTCTATTATATATTTTGTTTGTTGTTAATTTATTTTGACCGATTACATGTTAAAGTAGTAATATGTAAAATCTAGTAATTTATAAGTCGTTATTGTTATCGAGTGAAAATACATAGTAACGTATTTAATGTAATTAATTGTTTGTTTGCGCCCTTACCTTTTGTCATAAATATGGAGAAATATTAGTATGCTATAAAAGATGAAAGTATTAAATTAAAATATAATAAATAAAAATAATTTAGTCAAATTACCCTTTAGTTAGTAATTTTTTTTAAAGAATATGCAAAATAAAACATGACAAGTAAAATGAATCGGAGAGAATACTAAATAATGACATGGAATTAAAATAAAATGATCGTTATTGCTTAACGTAAGCACATAAAATACAGGTTAATCAAGAGAACCCATCATATTAAGTTCTTTTATATTATAATTGATTTGATTTTTTGAAACATATCGCAACATTCATGAGAAATTCTTATTTAGTTGATTATCTTTTTGAGTTAGTTTTTGTTTGATGTTTTTTATCTATATTTCTATTTGATTTTTCTGAGTTTTATTTATAGTGAAAAACTCTGTAGGTGTAAGAGGGGTTGAAGAGGTGATCGATGTGCTTGAGAAAGGAAAGTGAGACGTGAATAAATGGATTTATGTTTTCTATTCATTCTATACTTTACTATAAAATAAATATAGTAAGTTGATAGCGTCCAACAGAATAAAATGAATTTCTTTATTATTGAATTTTGATGTTATGCGATGAAGTTTTCAAGTTTGACGAAAGATATGAAATATATTATTTATTTATTTGAGTTTAAAATTTGGTATCTAAAATTTGTTGGCCAATTAATTCAAAATCGTAGTGTAAGACTCATTTATAAGAAAAACACTCCTAAAAGATTATTATTTTTTATTGCTTAAGACCTAAACTTTTTTTTTGTTTCCCATCCGGTGTCCGAACCCCACATTAGAGCCCCGACTAAATCCGGATACTTTATTCATCCATCTACTGTATTTTGAACGCCAATTTTTTTAAAAAGAAAATTATAATACACAAAACTATATGGCACTTGGTATAGCCTAAATCTTTCTACATTTTTTATTTTATGTTTATTTTTTCCTTCAAATTGTCATGTTTGTCTTCTATTCTTCTTCCCACTAATGAGAATCTCACGTGATTAACCTGACTTTCTTAATAAAAGTAGGGAAACTAAGTTTTATAAGTTTCGTTCTATGTTTATCATATCTTTCCAAACACTTAACTCCCCCAACTCCTACTTCTTGACCATTCCACCCCCGCCACGCAACACCCTACCACTTTTATTACTTTTGTTAATCAATTAGATTACACGTGAATGCTTTTGAGAATTGAGATAACATTTTTTTACTTAATTATCATCATTAAAAAATAAGTAAAAATCAATTTATTTACCAAAAACAAATATTTGTTAGGAAAACATTTTTCATGAATGTTAATTGCAACACAAACACACCAAAAAAAATTGTGTTTGCTGAATTATAAAGGATATATTTCATTTTCTACCATGTATCTCAGTAGCACGTTATTTTGTAACCAAAATATTAAAGGACAAATGATAACATCTCGACATGCCATAAAACTAATTTTCAATAAACATTCAAATTTAAAATTAGTGTTGGGATTTAGAATTTATCGTTGTGAAAACACACAGTTTACTGCACGAAGATGATATACGAATTTCTACATATATCATTTCTACTAAGATTGTAGTAAAATGGCAAGTACTCCTATATCGTTAACAAGACGTCTGTGAATATGACATATTCACTGAATGTTACACATTCACTGAATGACCAAAAAGTTACTGAAGCGTCAAGTTTATTACTAGTACAGTACTATTTTGTATCTTCCTTTCTACTTTACAATTTTCCCATGTGCATTAATACTTTACAACAAATTCACCAGAGTTTTCCCAAATTATACATATTCATCATAAAGAGGACCTAAAACAAGTCTCAACTTAGAAACACATATCCTAAAATTAGTACTAAACTTAATTTGACACAGAATAGGAAAAGTTGGAATATACACAAATAAGGAGATGCAAAAAAGGATACGTATCAAAAAGGCGTTAAAAGTGACAGAAGAACGATCAAGCAAACATCTTTTATGAATGTTTGCAGGATTTAGATACTAGTACTTGAGTCGAGGGCACATCAGAAACAATCTATCTACCTACACAACACCCATCCCAAACCTCACTTGTGGGATTTCATTGATATGTTGGTGGTGAAGAACTCAGATACATCAATAAAGACACTATTAGACTTTGATATAAACATAATCGAGACTCATGGAACGTCCTGTGATGATTTCTCTAACAGATGCATCAAATCCACCAAGAAAGAAGTTCAGACAAGGCTGACACTTTGTATAGGTTGGGTTGCTGGATATGGGATCCTCGTAGTAGGCTGGACCGAGAGAGGGCAGTCTTTAGAAAAAACAGGTTTGGAAAGCAAAAGAATGCTTGACGTTTTCTAATCTTCTTCCTGCCCTAGGAGTAGCACAAAAAGAGGAGGAGAAAAAACAGGTTTGGAAAGCAAAAGAATGCTTGACGTTTTCTAATCTTCTTCCTGCCCTAGGAGTAGCACAAAAAGAGGAGGGGAAAGAGCAGCTCGGTGCACTAAGCTCCCGCTATGCGCGGAGTCTCTGGAAGAACCGGACCACAAAGGTCTATTGTACACAACCTTACCATGCATTTCTGCAAGAGGTTGTTTCCACGGCTCGAACTCAAAAGGAGGGGCTACCATTACTGGCCCAATAATAAAGCACTGTCATATCAAGTTATGCAAGTGAAACCTTACAGGGAACAGGTGTTTCTGGGGGGAGGAGTGAAAGGTGTGAATCATATCTCTACTGTATAAAGAACAACAATGGCTATTACTAGCAAAAGAAGCAATTATGTAAGAATTGGTTATATGATTGTACGGGTGCAATCGTGTAATAAATGCATACGCATTCAAACTGCATCCGTTATGTAATTGTATAACCTAAAACAGGATTGTTGCGCAAATTCAGGTAACGACAAAAAGGGAAAACCCGAAAGAGACAAGGATCTCATAAGAATAAATCTGGACAACTAGCAGATAAACCTCATGAATACCATGCATCGACTAAGGTTACAATCTCATCAACTTTACAACTCATAAAAGCTGGGTTACGATCCATAAACTTCTAATTCATCACGAATGCAAATAACATAATGTCTAAACATCATCCATACAACTGATACATACACCATTTTTCAGTTTTCACAAATAATCACAGATGAGTAAGCAGAATAATTGATCATGAGATATGGCATAATAAAGGAAAGAATTTCTAAAATAACATGTAAGAAAACGAGAGTTGGAACAAAGTATTTTCATTTCCAAAGCTACCAACTGTCTTGAAAGTAAACTAAGTTTATGGACCACCAATTGCAGGAAATAAAATGTACTGATACAAAAGCCAAGATGGCGACGAACAACCTTGCAGAACTTTATTTCTCTCCTCGACTAAGTCAAGAAAATAAAGATCGCAAAACCCAAAAAGACTAAGTTCTAAGACTTATCTAGAGAAGCTTTAGCAGACACTAATCGAAAACTATAACTGTATTGCTCGTTATTTCACCTAACCTTAAACTATTTGATGACCACCTTTGGGATATCATGTTACTGGAGAAGACAATTCAATTGAAGGAACACCAGATGGAAGTTGAAAAGGAAAAGAAAATTGTACTCAAGACCTTCCATAGAAAACTATGTTGTTGAATCTTGAGCCCAGTTTGTGCTTCCCCATTCTGAAAAGAGGTTAAAAAGGAAAGATTTTGATAAGATAAAAAAAGTTGGGATAAATTACCCATTAGCAAGAATCCTGTTGCCCCAGAAACCAATTATGTATTGATCGGCACCCAACACTCGCTACAGCACAACACATGGTGCTGCCAAATCTTCAGCATCCCATAACTGCGCAGTTATACACAAAACTACCAGATCTCTTCCGGCCAAGCAAGGTCCATTCTGGAGGCCCTTCACTCGGCACCCACGAATTCACCTCAATATACCCTTCGCCCATAACCCTAGGCCCTCCAACTACAATTAAACTATTACCGCATGCCCGAAAAGCTAAACCCCATCCATTCATGGAAGCTGCTCGTTCAGGCAACCGTCCAATGGTAACCCAGGCCTTGTTTCGCTTGTCGTACTTCCTAACCTCCATGGCAGCATAATCGGCAGCATACAGTTGGTTATTTACAACTGCCACCAACGGAGGTGCTTCGGATGTAACAGGGATATCATTCCTGGTTGCGTTAGGTCGCACAGGGGACATGTTTGGGATTTCCGTCCATGTTCCTGTTGTTAGATCATACTCCTCCGCACATGTCAACAGCTTTGACTCAGCCCCTCCGATACCCCCTATCACGTAGAATTTACCATCCATGAATACGCCAGAGCACATCTTGCGTGGCTGATTCATGCTTGCCAATGTCCTCCACGTGCCTTCCTCCGAGTTGTAGAGCTCAGCTGAGCTGAGGATTTTACCTCTTGAATCACAGCCGCCAGCGAGAATGGCAATCTCTCCACGGCTGGCAGAACCGAACAGGCATCTAGGCGCATTCATCTGCATCCCGGATGACCATGTATTTGTCAGTAAGCTGTATCGATATATAACATGTGCCAACACCTCCTTTCCAAAAACGAGAAGCTCCGTACCAACCGCCAAAGATTCCTTGTCGGAGAACACGAAGCACTCATTGGGATTCATGGTCGGCAGATGCATCCAACGGCGCCTAGTAGGGTCAAATGCTTCCCATTCGAGCAGCTGGCACGAGAAATATACCCAGTGCTCCACGACACCAATTTGTCGCCGCAAACGATAAAGTTCACCACTCCTAACTAATGAGCGAAATTCACTATTCAAAGATGCTACGGTGCCATAATCTGACCTTGAGCACCAAATGAGAGAACTTACAGAGTTATCCCGGCCAATGGCAGGAATAAGCGTACTGATATCAGTATTATCCCCAGCATGCTGATTGCCAGCTTGCTCATCAGGGGGTGCTGCATCAGAATCATCCACAGCATGACCCTGATTGTCAGCTTGCTCATCAGCGGATGCTGAATCAGAATTCTCCCCAGCACGACCCTGATTGTCAGCTTGCTCATCAGCGGATGCTGAAGAATTTCCCACGGAGAAAACCACTCCTAGGTCAGAACCATCAGACTGCTTCTGCAACTTGCATTGCACATTTTCACCCTCCTCGTCATTTTCCAATGGCCTTTTGCCATTCTGGGCATCAATCCTATCAATGTGATAACTCATGCAACCCGTCCAATTACTTTCTGTCCGACAATCCCTTTGAACCAAACACGTACGATCTTCCAACATGTCTTCCAGATTGAACCCTAGAATAAATACCAATTCCGCAACCTTCCTCTGATCTGGATCCTTAACCCTGTGCTCAGCCCTAACAAAACTGATATCCATGGAACAAAATTAGTATACAACAAAAAAAAAAAACAACCCCAAAAGAAAAAGATTCATCAAAACTCATAAATCCAGGTTAAAAACAAACACACAGAAAAACAAATTCTCAATCACCAAACCACAGAAACATAATTTTTCCCTAGTTATATCTCATTCAACATCAGTTTTGATCATCAATTAGAGAAAATCAAATCAAATCCCAGTAACACTCAATGTATAAAAACAACTCTGATAAACACAAATGCAGGATTTTTTCAGTAAACAAAAAAACCACAAACATCTATAACCCCTCATTGATTCAAGTAAACAAAAAAATCCACAAACATCTATAATCCCTCATTGATTCAAGTTAAAAAAAAAACCAATAATCCAGATCAAGCAACTCCTTTACAAAAAGATTCAACATTCAATCCAACAGATCCTGTAAAAACAATCAAACAACAAAAACCCCAAAACCAAAAACTCAAAAAAAAACACCCTAAAAATCAAATCTTTCAATCAAATAAACATGCAAGAATCATTAAAGATTCAAACTTTATAACCCCCAGATCTCCAAAATTCAGATCAAACAACCCCCTTTTGCTCAAATTCACCAAACATCAATCAATCAAACACCAAACCTCCAATCTTGCATTGTTACCAAACAAAAAAAACCACTCCAAACAACTAAAAAGAACCAAAAAAAGAAAGAAAAAAAACTTACAGATTGGATAAGATGAAAAGGAGGAAGAGAGAACCCTTGATTGGAATTGAAACTGAACTGAAAAAAAGAACACTCTTTTCTTCTATATATATAACAAAAAACTCTACCACTTTAATTTTCTTGGTTTTCCCTATCTATCTATATAGTCTTTTTCTTTCTTTTGTTCTTTCTGTTTTTCTGTTTGTACTTGGTATAAGGGGCAGTTACTTGTTTTTTTATATATAAAAAAAAAAAAAAGGAAAAAAATGGAAGAAGAAGAGGAGAAGAAAGCTATGGGGGGAGGGGGGTTTTCAAGCCTTTGGATTCTCTCTGAAAATCAAAGTAAGGTTTTATGGCATAATTTTAGAAGGAATACTACACTTTATCTCTCTTCTTCTTCTCATTTCTCTCTCCAAAAAACTCTATTTTATTAAATCTACTTAAATAGATTTTCTTGAATTACAAATAAAATAATTATACAATAAACAGCTGGATATTATGTGTATAATTGTTGTATGTATATATAAAAATTTTGTAATAAAAGTAGAAAAAAAAATACAAAAAAGACAAAGAGAAAGGTGGGAAGAAAGGGAGGATAAGCGTTGATGAGGAAGTTGTGGGTCCCACTTCTTCTTTACTTATACTTCTTAATAAAAAGTTTTTTATTTATTTTTTAACTAATTATTTTTTGTAAAATAGAGATATAAATATGTAATGTTTATGTGATATACGTAAATATAACTTAATTGGAATCTAAATTACTAAACAATGAGATGAACTGATTATTTTTTTGATTGAGTAGATAAGTTATAAGAAAATATGTTTAATTAAATGCTTGTTCAAGTGTATATGCTTGTAGGTAATTCAGTAGATAGAATTAATGTTGATCATAAAAATAGAGAGATAAATATATATTATTTACGTGATATATGTAAAAATAACTTATCTGAGATTCAAATTACTGAATAATTGATGAAATTATTGTTTTTTTGACTGAATAGACAAATTATAAGAAAATATATTTAAGTATATGTTAGTTCAAGTGTGTACGTTGATAAACAATTTAGTAGATAAAATTAATTACGTTGAATGTAATATATATATATTGTTTACGTGATATATGTAAAATAACCTAAATGGGATCTAAATTACTAAAGAATAAGATGAGCTAATTATTTTCTTAATTGAATAGATTAGTTATAAGAAATATGTTTAACTAGATGCTAGTTCAAGCGTATATGCTTATAGGTAATTCAGTATATAGAATTAACTTTGTAATTTGCATGCAGAGGGTTGAAAAGGTAATCGGGACTGAGATAAGTGTTTGTACTCGAAAAAGATAAGTGAGGCGTGAATAAGTAGGTTTATATTTTCTTTACGTTTTCAGTGTATTCTGTCGTTTACGTAAAAATAAAAATCTCGTAGGTTGGTAGCGTCCAACAAAATATATTGACAATTTTTTTTATCAAATTTTGGTTTCACGCGGTAAATTATACAAATTTAACGAAACATATGAAACACAATTTATATATCTATTTACTTTAATATTTGATATCCGAAACTTTTTGATCGGTTAATTCAATCTGTAGTATAGAGCTCATTTATGAGAAAAATACTCTTATTTAGAGCTTAAACTTTCAATTTAGGTTCAAAAAAGAGAAACTTCATCTCTTACAGTATCTTTATGGCCAATTTCCTTTTTTTAAAATATAAATAAAAGTACATGGCGCTTGATTAAACCTTAATTTTTTACAAGAAAAGATGAGAAACCCTAAAATCTCTCAACATATTTCGATTTTATGTTTATTATCTTATATTGTGTGATTTCGTTGACATTATCATCTTAGTCTTATTCCTTCTTGATTTTTCAATGAGAATCTCATATGGCTAATTTTGTTTAAATTTAGACTAGCCTTTTTAAATCATCACCAAGTACAATTTAAATACTTACTTAAGGTATTTATAAAAGAAAAAAATAATAATCTGTTTCAATTTTGTAACATTATATCCCACATATGTTACACATTAAATAAAAATACGTAAATTTAAAAAATTATTTAAGTAATATATAGGAGTATCTGGTATTTCATAAAAAAAAAATTGTTATTGAGAAGTGAAAATACATATATAGTACCGTATTTAGTGCAAATGTAATATTTTTTGTAATAAATTTTGTTTATCATTTTTTTTAATCAGTTACATATTAAAGTAATACAAAGTATCCGACAATTTATAAAGTTGCCTTTAAAATTTTATTTGAATAATAAATATTATTTAATAATTCATAAGTTATTATTGTTAATGAGGAGTGAAATACATAGTAACGTATTTGATGCAAATAAAAAATTTCTATAATAAAATTTTATTTGTTGTTAATTTGGTCTTGAACAATTTAAAGTAATATAGGTAGTATCTAGTATATTATAAGTCATTATTTTTATTGAGTGAAAATAAATAGTAATTATTCAATTTTACAAAAAATATAGGATGGATTATCTATTTAAAGTGTAGAATAATGAATTTTGTTATTTTATTGACAACCAAGCTAATACATATTTACTTAAATCCTATAAAAATATGGAACACACCGATATTTACCTTACCTTGAAGTTTACAATAATCCATTTATCATGTCAAATATATAGTTTATAATTTTCTCCAATTCAATTATAAAATAAAAATGTGGTCAAATGCAAATTATACATATATATTCAATTTAATGATAGCAATTTAATAACAAACTTTGTTTTATGTTAAAAAAACTTGACAATCTAGAAATCTGTTATTCATGTTTGACTCATCCTCGTTTCACATTGGTATTTCTTTTTGTTAGAGACGTTACATTAATCTTGACTCAACTGGTCAAACTTCAATAAAAATGATATTTATTACGGATATATTACTAGTAAAATTTATGTTTAGATTTTCAAAAGGAGTTCATTTACTAGTCAAATTCACAATTTAATGTTTTTACGACTTAAGTTTAAAATCTCTAACTTCCACATTTGACTTCATAGTATAATATTACATGATATTTTCAAAGGAGTTCATTTACTACAAATTCACAATTTAATGTTTTTACGACTTAAGTTTAAAATCTTTAACTTCCACATTTAACTTCATATTATAACATTACATGGTAAAAAAGCTAGTCGTATATCATTTTTTGACCTATTGTTATTCAAACTTATTATTTTGACCACTCTTTATTTTGACCACTCTAAACACAATGAAAACAAATCAAACTAGACAACTAAATCCTAATAAGGATTAATTAATATGATTAAAAGATTACACACGCTTTAAAACTGTGCATAGATTCTCCAATATAATCATTTCAACTATTGATTAATAAATTAATATATACTTTTTTAGTCCGAATAATTTAATATATACACGTTAAATTATTTTTGTTGAAAAAAATTTAAAATAAAAGTCGGCTTCAAACTTTGTTGTCTATTTTTCATTTTGAAGACTAATCAAACTTTTGATTATTTTTTTTCTCTTTATTTTGCTTTTTTTTTTAAATATAGAATGTCCACTAATTTATTTTTTATTTTATTTTTTTTTAAAAAAAACCTCCAAGATTTTGTTTGGTCAATTGTATTGATCAAACAAGAGTCAATTACAAAAAAAGTTGCCCAATTCCAATAGAATTTTAGGTCATCAAACATTATTATAATTGACCCCTTTGATGTGATCATATTTTTGTACTATTAGGCGGTTCCCCACCCTAAAATTAAGCCATAATTAAAACATAAACTTTTTTAAGTCCAACTTTTCCCCTTATAGTCTTTAACCTTTATCTTATTGTCCTAATATTGTAGAATTTTGAAATTCTCATTAGATAATACTGATAAAAAACGGATAGAGAATTTTAGTTTAAGTTTGAAATATAGAATACGGTTGTATTGTTATATTTATGTTACTTTTCATGATGATGTTGAGTTCGACAATGATAACTTAGTAATACTGGAATTATATTTGTTGATAGAGAGATAAAACGTTGGATTTGAATCACAATCTCTTAATTGTGAAAGTTTGAGTAAAGACAGATATAGAATTTTAGTTTAAGTTTGAAAAATATTATATATGATCGTATTGTCATGTTTCTGTTATATTTCGTGATGCTGAACTTGATAATGATAATTTAATAATATTAAAATTATATTTGTTGATAGAGAGGTAAAACTTTGGATTTGAGTCACAATCTCTTAATTATGAAAGTGATGATTATCAAACTTCAAGATGATCTTCTACCAATGACCAAACACCAAAAGATAGAAAGTGATGGTAGGGTAGTTTTAAACTATCTTTTCTATTTCCTAAATTGTATGTGGTCCTTTTCCATGTGTTAGATAATCACATCTAACGCCCAATTGTTAGTCTTCTTTTATTTTAATTTGTTTTTACAAAATTTTGAATATTTCTAGATTATAAGGTAAGATTTATTTTTGACTAATCGATCTTTGGTAATTTTGTAAGTCAAATTCACAATTTTAATTCGAGATTATCATAGCTAGTATTTGACCATTCATCTTTAGCATTTGTTAATACCAAGATTATCATATTTCCTTCTATATTTTTTTTAGTGTATCATTTTAGTTTAATTGATTTTTGAATATATGCACCTATATTTTGATAAACGTCTCAAATAACTACTTTCTCCATTTCATATTAGTCGTTAAAATTTTCTTTTATATCTAATAAAATTTCACTTCGTTTTAAAAATTAGACTAATTTAATCTTATTTCAAAAATATTTAATACAAGGGTTAAAATTAAAACGAGATGAAAATAATTAGTTTCACCTTATTTTGTATATTGAGACATTAGTAACTTGACAACTATTATGAAATGGAAGTGGTATTAATTGACGTATTTCAATATGTATTCAAATTATTTGCACAAATACATTTATACGCTAAAATCAAAGTAGAATACCAAACCATTTATTTTATTTTTGAGTATACATAAAGAGCAAAAATAATAATATCATTTTTAGATTCAAATAGTAAAACAAAATGATGGTGATTGGTTGTTGCAACTTCGAATCCGTGTATACTTTTTTGACTTGTGAAAAAAAAAACATCATAATGCATTCTTCTTTTGAACAACCGTATATTACAATTAAATGACTTAAATAAAAAAAAGAAAAATTAAAGTCGTAGCTTATAACTTTTCTATATTAAAAAAAATAAAAATCAAAAGTTTGTAGAGAAGTATTGGAACATGTACAATGAATATTCACTAGCCTGATTAATTTTGAGTGTCGTTTTATAAGATTTATTGAAAATTCAAACACTTTTTTATTAGAATTTTTTTGGCGATTTACACATATGTCCTTTTTTAGGCTTTTACATTGCTAGAAATAGTTTCTAACGCGGATTAATAAGAAATTTGTGTTATAAAATATAATTTTCTCGTTTATTATTGGAAAAAAACAACAAATTTTCACTCAAATACTAAATAATTTCATTCTTTTTTTTGACACTACTATATTTTCTTTACTTACGGATTCAATTTTTCAATCAAAAATTTAAATAGGAAAAAACAACAATTTTTCAATGATGTTATCCAAATTTTATTCCTACTTCAATTTTTTTTTTATGTAAATATTAAAAGATTTAACAATGACAAAATATTAAACCACCGCTTCACCTCTTCAAAATTTTAAATCCTTATCACCTCACAAAAAAGTCTAATATTTTCAAAACCGACCATTTACTTAATAACTGTCTCAAAACAAAACTTTCACTAAATTTGAAATTGAGAGTCCCAATGAAGCGGTGATTTTCTATTTTTATGTAACGTAAGATAAAATTAGTTGTATTATGATGTAAAAATTGTACTTTTAGTTGACTTAATAGCTAATAAAAACAAACCGATAAAAGGTAAAGACAATTTAAAGGAGTTAGAAGGAGGGAGGTTGAGAAAATGACAATTAAATGGCTTAAGCTTAGCTAAAACAATGCCGTGTCACCGTCTATTTCTTAAGTGATCGTGTACCATTTGATGTCTTTGTTAATTCAAATATTTTAAATTATCTTACATCATCTTTAGTCAACATGATAACGATGACAATAACATAACGAGTGTAATTTTATAAGCAGAGTGTAAAGATTGTTTTTGATAGAATTTCAATTTTAGCAAAGTATAATAAAATTAGTAGTTAAACTACAATGTTAAGCATAGTAAAGTTGTTTTTGATAAAATTTTGATTATTGTAAAGCATAATAAGATTTAAGTATGAGAATTAAAGAAGATATAGTAGTGAAATTGTGATGTTAAACATAATAGAGAAGAAAATACTAGCAACAACGTATAATAACTACAATGGATTGTTAATATATATATGTCATTAAGTAATTTACGTTTAATGATATTTGATAATTTACTATGAATTCATTACTAAATAAGAGAGTTGCATTATCTTTGAATTTCTTATGTTCAAGCCAAATTACCCTAGAATTCTTTTTTATGTTCAAGCCGAATTATCCTAGAATTTTTATGTTCGATATATACTTATAATTGCTGGCGTTTAAGTTTAATTCAAATTATAACTTTAAAAGTGTGTACTTCTAAATATAATTTTCATTATTGAAAATAAATATATAGATTCAGAGACGTCTGAATAGGGTAATTTTTTAAATTATAGTTAAATCCTGAATAAATAAGATATAATCTGACGACCTAAAAGATCTTAATAATCAACAAAAAAAAAAAAATCAAAAACATTCCCATATATCCTAAAAATGTAATTATAGTAGGGGCGATATAAGCATTGTGCTACTAGGTGAAGTAGCCTCAATATTATTTTACTAGTAATAAATAAACATACGTTCCATATTATAAATTTATTTATAATTCTCATATTATACCTTATTCTAATTTGTGTAAGGCGTTATTATTTAGGAGTATACTAATTTGTTCCGTACGTGTGTAAATAAAAGTTTTTATTATTTTTTGTTAAAATAAAAAGTGTTTTTTTGGGGATTCGCACGTGCGCCGCATGTGATAGAACGACAAAGTTCCCATTTCGTCAGTGTTCACACGTGCCAAACCCCCTGGATTTTTGAATCCGCTTTCAAATTAGCAAAAAGACATCGCCCTCGGTCCCAGTGCCACGTGTCGGCGCACGTGGGTTGCTCTATATACTAATCTCTCTATTAATTATACTAATTTATATTTTATTTAAAAAGAAATACCCTAATCTTCTTTAACCTTTTCACCTTATCTTTTTAATTAGGTAATAAAATATTCAAAGAAGATACAAATTTTAAATAAAATACTCTTACCTAATTAAAATGATATATATATAGTAATAAATAAGACTCGTTTACTTTGATTTTTCAGTATATTTAAATTCAGTATAATTTTATAACTAAAATTTGAATTAAAAAAAGGTGTATGTAGGTCTCACGCTAATTTTGTAAAACAAAAAGACCATTTTTGATAGATTATCGGCTCAAAAACGAGGAATAAAACTCTTTATGATTTTACATTTGAAGTTATAGGTTAATTAAACCACAAAATTCGTTAATTTGACCTTTAAAGTGATTGATAAATATGTTCACTTTAACGAGAGTAGATAACGTGTTCAATTCTCAATCATCATTTGTAGTAAAATAAAATATAAGTAGGTGTTTTTGTCATAGAAATTAAATATTTTTTATTTTATTTAAAAAAATTTGAAGTTTAAGTTATATTTTGCTATATCTTTGTAGAAAATATTTAAATATTCAAAAAAAAATTAAAATTGAAATATGATTATACTCTCCAACTTCTAAAATTAATAAACTTATTTGTTCAACTTGATTAATTTATCTGAAACATACAATCAAATTGATTCTAAAAGAATAATATCTCATAATGAATAATCACATAATATTATAAATTAGATTCTATATTTTTTTAAAGTAGAAAGAAATTTCTTCACTAATTCAAATGTCATAATTAACTTACCAACTTAAAAAGTGAAAATAGATTTTGAGGTATTTTTAAAATTTAAATGTAACCTTAAATATTACTATTTAATTTTTTGTATGATCAAACATTAATTTTTTAACAAAAGAAAAGTGAATAATTCTAGTAAGTATGTGCCATCCTCTAATCTACCATACTCCCCTCCTTCCACTTTTATTTATCAAATAATTTATTATATTTTTATTTAAATATAATAAATTCAATATTTTTTAAAGAATATTTAAAAATACCTATTAATAATAAGATAAAGTCAGATCAAAACGATAAATATATTCATTAACTTTTAAATTAATTTATTTATAATATCGTGGACAATTAAAAGTAAACCACCAAAATATATTACTACCAAACCGTCCATCTTATTATAGTTTGATTTATCTAGTTTTTGAGTGGGTCCCACCTTTGTAACCTTTATGGATAATTACTTCCATTAATTACTTTTTCCCGTAATTAACAAAAGGAAAAAATATTAATTAGGGTTACAGGTGTGAGAATGTCCGCCGGTGCCGGCTTTTTCTACCTTTTTTGCTTTAATTAATTAGTAATTATCTTTTTTCTAATTCATAATTAAAAAAAAACTTATTAAGCACTATGAAATAATATTTAATTAATACTCACCACTATATAAACTTTAATCAAAGCATTCATTTCATTGACTTAGAATAGCCACTTGTCAACAAAATCAACCATGAAGTCAACAATTATCTATTAAAATAATTAAAGGGGCTTAAGTATACATGTAAACTTCTTTGATTTGTGGATACAATATTTAATAAGAAAATGAATTCCCTCAAGTCATTCTTAACACGACTTTATTATTATATCTATATATATTTATAAAAAAGGTTATTTTATACATTCTTTGATTAATGAAGGTAAGAAAAATAAGTTTAGTACAAAATAGAATGTCAATAATATCAAACTTATTTGGTTTTATAATCAACCAGTTACACTGAATCACAAATTTGTTGTATTTGTCTATCTTATTATCTCAATTCAATTCTATATTTGTTGTTTCTTCGATTTTATTCATACTAATTAAGCAAGTTACAATATTCAAACAAGCAGCAGATCACAGATACACATATACATGATTTTAGAGAGGAAAGACGCGAGGGAAATAGAGAGAGATAGAGGGAGAGGCGAACAAGTTGCATATTGTATCTCGATTGAAATTGAGATACATAGATCACATATACATATATACATGATCTCTTTTTTCTCTCCTACATCTCGATCACCTCACCACTCTCTCCTAATCTTACACACATATACATATATTAGCTTTGAAACTAAAACATAGATACACAATTACACTTTGTATCATTCTTAAAATAAATACACATATACAATCTATATCAATTTGTTGTGATATAAAAAAAAAATATTAATGCAATTTCGAATATTGTATCTTCCCTAATATAAATGCACAAATACAATTTTTTCTGATTATAGTTATATCGTATTTTTTCCAGATATACAAATACAGTTTGATAATAGTTGTATCATTTTTTTTACACACAAATATATTTTTATCCTGATACACATACAGTTTTATGATACATAGATGCAATTGATTGTATTAATATGTATACTTAAATCAAAGAAGACACAGTTTGATAATAAGTGTATTAGTTTTATACACAAATACAATTTTTTTATATATACATATACAATTGGTTGTATCAATGTAAGAAGAAGAGAAGATTCAAACATTGAAAAACAAATCAAGAATTCATAATGAAAACTTTCGATATATCAACGTTAATTCAACAAAAAAAACTAGTCACAGAGTAAAATATTGAAGATCAAACATCAAATGTACAAATAAAAAATAATTCAGCTAAAACTCTAATGAGATTTCTTATTAATATAAGAAACGGAGAGGAAAAAGAACAAGATTCACCCAATAAATTGTAGAGAGGAAAAGAGAGAGAGCGAGAGAGAAACGTGATAGGAAAGAAGAGAGGGAGAGGGAGAACGAGAGAGGGAGAGAGAAAGAGACAGGGGAGAGAGGTAGGAGAGTGGCGAGAGAGGGGAAAATAGATGAAAGATTTGTGATAAAACGCTAAGTATAACTATCTATAGAATATTTTGAAAGTATCGCTACGCTATATATATAGTAGTTATCTTTGCTTAGTTTGGTAGTTTTCCTTTTTTTTTACCTCTTTCTAAAAGCTCTCACTTATTGCTTTCTTATTGGCTCAAATTCATAACCTTACAATTAGAGGAGAGTGATTCTTACTATTCGAACAACCCCCTCTTGTAACACAAACAAAATTATTTTTGCACTCTATTTTATTATACTTCACATTAAGATTTAAGAATATGATATTATATTATAATTTTTTTTTTAAAAAATGCATCCTAAGTTGTTTTTGATAAAGCATTAAGTTCATTATCATTTAGTACGCACATAAATTATTCTAGAATTATGATTTTGAGATTATAATTTCTAGATTAATATATTTCATATGAAAGGTGAAATAAAATAATTTTACGTTGAATGAGATAAGATGTACCGTCAATAAAACAGACTATAAATTTAATTTCAAACATAATTTTGAGATATCTCACCTTTTATTTTGCGTACCAAATGATGGGGATTAACTAACCTAATCCTTTAATCCAATACTAATCCGGAATTAGATGTGCTTTATCTTAGGTGACTATATTATCTTCTTCTTTTTTATTTTTTATTTTCCTCATAACAAAGGCTGCTTTGACACCCAAAGTCCAAAGATGAGTGTTTCTAGAAGTGGAGCTAGACATTTTTTAAAGTTGTGATCTTTGTCATAGTTCATAGAAAAAAAAAAAAAAAAAAAACAATGATATTTTACAATCTTATGTAGATTGAAACATGTTAAGATTTAATGTTTTTTTTAATCATAATTATAAAAATGTAGAACAATAGAATACTATAATTTTCTTGCACTTGTTAAATAATTTAGATAAACATGTTGGACAAATAAATTCACATCTCTTAAAATCAATACAATCATCTGTTTTTGTATCAAAGATAATTTAATCATTTTTCATTTTTAATATAAAACAAGAAATTTGATTCAAAATAAATGAATATTTCATTTTATATACTCATATTTTTACTATTTGAAGAGATAACTCTTTAATTTTTTTTTTCTTTTTAGTGTAATGTATAGTGATTTTTTAAAAAATTATCTCAATCACCAAAACTGTAACTTACATAATTCTTTTCATTCAATGACAAATTGAATCTTTTTTTTTTTTTAATATCCATAAGAAGCACATTGTATTAATCAAGCAGAAGTAGTGTATTCATACAACAAAAAGGGATACTATAACTCATACTTAGCCAATGGGGTGAGGTGGATATAAATAAAAAAAAGTGTGGCAAAGTGAGGGGAGGATTTGGCATGAACATGATAACATGGTTATCTCCGTCTTAAATTATCTGTCGTAAGTCATATTTTTTCTTTTGTGGACTTTTAAAGAAAACATTAATTTTTTTTTTAGTATAAAACACGTATATTTTAAATATAATCTCTCTTTATTAAGTATTTATTAGCGAACAATATTATTAAGGATAAATAAAAAGAATAGTTAATTTTATATTAAAATTCTAGAATGACAAATATTTAAGATAATTATTTTTAAAAATATGAAAAATAAGTATACAATTTCTTGTGAAAAAAGTTTGGTAAAATAAAAATACAAAACAAGGCCACGTGCACACTGTAATCATCAACATATAAATATGTACAACACAATAATAATAAAAACAAACTTCAAAACCAAGCAACTCCACTATCCCAAATCCACATAAACAAAAAAGAAATGAAAAATAAAATAAAATAATTAATTATTTTTTTTATTTTTTTTAAAAAAAGATTCTGGCGTGCACTAAGCACTTATAATAATCAAAACCTTCATAAATCGAGGCATTTTTTTATCCAATAATATATGTCCACGTATTCACCACTTGTATAAAGACGTGTGGTCATGTGAAGCATTATTGGATGGTGAGAAAGGACTAATTGCATCTCACAAAAATTATAATTATAATATAATTAAACCCATTAGCACACTTTGCCATGCTCAAATACCCTAATTAATACTCTATTAGTTTTTAATTATTTGCTTACTTTAATACTAAAGTTTATACTAGTACTACTACTACTATTGCAAGTAGTACTCATTGACTTGGGCTATATTTTCATATCTTCTTGTTTGTCCACCATATATACACTTCTTTTGTCCTCATTTGCAACGCTACACACCTGACTTAACTTTAGTTCACAAAAAACATGATCCTACATTAAATTAAAAGGGTATGAAAGTCGAGGATCAAAGTAAAATGTTGGCAGGTAGGAACAACTCAACTTTAGCTGATCATTTGCAACGCTACACACATGACTTAACTTTAGTTCACTGAAATAAAACATGAGCTTACATAGATAGATATGAAAGTCAAGGATTCGAGTAGAATGTTACCACGTAGGAAAGATTCAAAGCTTTAGCTGAATAAGAACATGACCTTAGATAGAAAAATATGGAGGTCGTTGATTCTAGTAGAATAATTAGCAAATAGTTGAGTGTAATCTCTTATTCTTCAATATGTATTACTATATCTATTGTTTTATTGGCTTTTAATCTTGCTAATTTGCTGACATATTTTTTGCAACCCTACTTTGAAGATATTTTTTTGAACCGAGGGTTTATCGAAAGCTATATTTTACCTTCATCCTATCCCATTTATGGAAATTATACCGAATATATTGTTATATGAATTACACCATTAATTTATTGAGGAAGTATCTTGATTATATTAAAAGGTTAATATGAAGTTAATTAATGTTACATAGAAAATCCTATGGAATTAAATAGTAAGATACATTGAAAGTCTGAGGGATCTTAAATGTTTAATTTGTCAGTAACTCCAACTTTAACCTATAATTTTTAAGTGATCAATTTGGCAGTTTAATTTGCTGTAACACCTCGGTCTCGGAAAAAAATAGAAAATGAAGCTTTCCATAATCTTAGGAGAATTTCATAATCTAAAGTTGAGACCTATGGTCGTGGTCCACGGTCCGTCGATGGACCCACAGACCGTAGGTGGGGTCCGTCGTTGGGGTCTAATTTTTTATGGTCTCTGATCCCATCCACTGTCAACCAATACGGTCCATGGTTGGACCTACTGACCGTAGGTGAGGGTCAACAACCATTTAGAGGAAAATTATTGTTGGGTCAACTTCAAATGATCATATCTTTTAGCACAAAATGAATTAGGTGGCCCATAACCTATCAAATGAAATATAATTGAATCCTCTTTCCAACGCCACCGAGTTTGCTAAAATCCAAGCTCGGAGTAAAAAATCATGCTCGTTTTAGTGAAGTCCTGTCGGGCAGACCACGAACCACGACCACAGTCGACGGTTGGTAGTCCAAACGATGGTCTGTCGACCCCTCCGTGGATGGCCTTTGTCAGATTTAAGTCAGGGTCATTTTGGTCCTTTCTCCTATGCGTTGGGCACTTAAACTACGTCGTTTGATGCCTAAACTACATCGTTTTACTCAGTCTAAGCCTAATATTCTAGTTAGAACTTACCCAAAATCTTTATTCACCAAAAATCATCCAAACTTAGAGCAAAAAGAGAAGAAAGAGGCGCCCGTTTCCCAAGAACAGTCAGAAGGTTTGCTTCAAGTTTTATCCCCGAAATCGAAGGATTTCTCCATAGATTTCGTCAACAGGTATGTGGGATTTCACTAGTAGGTTCCTTTCATCCACTAGGTCCCTAGAATTCAGTCAGATCCTTGATTCTACCTATCTTGTATAGACCTAGGGTTTGTAAAATCTTGGAGAATTGTTATGATTTCAGTGCTATAGTATCCATAATCTAAATATCAGGTTTTCTTGGAAAGGTTGTTTAGTTCCTTGTATGAAACTCAGAACCCTAGTTTGTGTAGATTCTCTTAGTTCATGAATTACACTTGCTAGATCAGTTAAACAGATAAATCATGCTCCAGATATCAAATGTTACATTATCAATATATAAACGTTGCATTTTCAGTTTGCATGTCAGTATTTTGAGCTACTCAGTACTTCAGTTACATTTCAGTCATACACATATTCAGTTGGGAGTAGGCTTACAACTGAGTTGGACTAGGGTTCAACGTACCCTCATAATCCCAGAACTACGTGCCCCCGTAGGAGTATAAGTCCCCTATGTTGGGCATCAAATTTAGTGATCACGCCATTCATGCCTTTATACCCCTGACAAGGTATATTGGGTCCTCTCGATGGGGCGTATACATCGGACTCCACGTTTAGCTCACGTGGTTTTATGTCGGTTAATAGTAGCTCCAACAGTCAGACTCTTAGTGCATTTGACCAGGTTTTCAGTATGTACTTCAATATTCAATTTAACATGTTATGTTCATGATTAGTACCTGGTCATTGCATTTAGTTTAGCTTTTCAGTTATCTTTTCAGTATTTACATTCTTGCTGAGTTTACAATATTGCTCAGTTATGCCTTGTTTCAGTTTATATATGTTTGTTCAGCTTAGTATCTATATCCTGCATGCTCAGTACATTCAAAGAACTGATGCATACTCTGCGCTACATCCTTTTATAATGTAGGTTCAGGTACTCAGCATCTAGATCGCGCTTAGATCGATTCTCGGTCCGCACTCAGCAGCTTCAGTGGTGAGTCCTCATATTCCGAGGACAATAGACATGCTTTTATTTTATTCTTTACTTTCAGTTTTTAGTTTTTTTAGAGTTAGCTGGGGAGCATGTCCCAGCAACTCAACTCAGTTAGAGGCTTTTCAGACATAGTAATAGAATCAGCTTGGGTTGATGAGTTTATCTTTTAGTTATTGTTAAACTCTTAGTATGTTTTATACCTTCAGACTAGTTGGGTATTCCCCATTTTTTAGTTATCTATTGTTTAGCTTCCGCATAGTATTTGTCTTATTCAGTATCTTCAGTATGCTTATGATATGCTCAGACTCAAGGTTAGCTTGGGGTCACTCGTGATCCTAGGTCCCGTGTTACGTTAAGGGGGTAGCCTCGGGGCGTGACATTTGCTTTGGATTTTTGATATCTAATATCTCTATGACTCTATCTTGCTCATTACATGTTATATATATATATATATATACCAAAGGAAACCTGTTAGACTGGGTAAACGTTCTATATTGGTTGGAGAATGGACTGGTGGTCTTCTTATATGGACTTATGCAATCCTCCCCTCATGCGCTAGTTTTTGGGGTTGAGTTAGGCCCAGGTGCCATATCTTTACATGGTATCAGAGCCATGTCAATATCCGTTTGGACTCTCGGTCTACGCTCCAGTTGGGCTTGGGTGTGAAGGGGGTATTAGAGTGGGTAGAAGTCCCACATTGGTTGGGGAATGGACTGGTGGTCTCCTTATATAGACTTGGGCAATCCTCCCCTCATGAGCTAGCGTTTGGGGTTGAGTTAGGCCCAAGTGCCATATCTTTATATGGTATCAAAGCCATGTCCATCCCCGTTTGGACTCTCGGTCTACGCTCTAGCTGGGCTTGAGCGTGAAGGGGGGTGTTAGAGTGGGTAAAAGTCCCACATTAGTTGGGGAATGGACTGGTGGTCTCCTTATACAGACTTGGACAATCCTTCCCTCATAAGCTAGCTTTTGAGGTTGAGTTAGGCCCAGGTGCCATATCTTTACAGAATCGCAACTGAAATTTCTGATTAACAATGATCTATATGAACGTTATGTCAGACAAAGTGCTTGCTACTCCCTCTGTCCAACAATACTTGTCCATTATTGACTTTGCACACTTTTTAAGAAACTATAAATAAAAGAGTAAAATATTTTACTATATCACCCTTTGAATATAATAAATACAATGTATTGAAAAATGTAAAAGAGAAATGACTATAATTAATGATAAGGGTATATTAGGAACTAAGTGTAAAATTGTCCATTGATTTCATAAAGTGGACAAGTATTATTGGACATCCCAAAATAATATAGTGGACAACTATTATTGGACAGAGGAAATAATTTTTTTTACTTCCTTATCTCTCGAGAGTAGAAATTTTATTAGAATAAACATATTCTCTCTCAAAACAGAATTACTCGTCACTTTTTGCTAAAAATAGTTATTCTAAATTATTTATTGTTCTAAAAAAAAAAGCAACACTTTTCGTATTGTAATTAATTATTTAGAAAAGAAGCAAAGAGAGTGAGAGAAGTCCACAAATATAAAGGCAATTTAATCAATAATTCTTATTACTAATGTATTCTTTAAAAGTGTAAAAATTAAAGGCTTATAAACTATAACAAGTAAATAGGACAAATTCTATAGTTTTCTTGAAAAGAAATGACTTAAAAGTAAAAGAATAAGCATATGAAACAAGAAAATAATATACATAACAAAAGAATGAAAACTAACTTTCTTCCTTTACTTTATTTGCTTCTAGGTTTTTCCTTTCTTATTTTATTTTTTGAACCAGAAAATCTGTAATCGCTACCTTTCAAGTGTGTATTAGGTAAATCTGATGTTTCTATGCAATAACTTACGAACACAAAGTAATGTAAATCACATTAGTTAGACAAACTCGATATGATGAACTCAACTGAAAAGACGTTTACTGGAAAAATCGATCCGGATCTTATTTCAAAGAGCTAATTTGTTAAACTTGTTTCCTTTTACTTCCTTTCCATTTCTAAACCTCCTTGGAAGCATAAAATAATTGGAAGAATATGGAATGAGGAAAAAGAAGGGCCACTAAGCTGCAAAAGTCCATCATTCTGATTCATATTGTTGCAAATAAAAAAAATACAAAAAATGGAATAAATACTTTAGAAAATAATGTTGTTGGTGAGATGTGTCGTATTTGTAGTACAACTAAGAAACAACTCGTTTATATATATGCCCCACACAGAAAAAAGGTTGTGGTAGGGTAAATGTATCGTATGTATTTTTAATTAGAAGTTTCAGATTTGTTTTTTTTTTGAAATAGGGTCAATTGATAATTTATATCGGAAAATATTTTACCTGCTTCAATAAAGCGAAAGATATTGTCAATAAATAGAAGCATGTTCTGAATCAGAAATATTACGTTATAACTAGGGCAGTCAAAACAATTCTCATGCAAGCTCACATTTTATATGCATGATTAGGAATCACTTTATCGCTAAAGGTGAAACTTTTAAGTGTGAATTTGGATTATAATTGATCTTTAACATGAGTGCTAGACGTCGGATGAAAAATAAAATAAAAATAAACTCTTTTATGATATTTTTTTCATCTTTTTTATGTTTTATTTTCCCTTTTGGATTACTTTAATTTTAATTTGATTCTTCTTCATTTCCTTTTTAGATTGTTTTTGGCTTTTGGCCTTAGTGGTGTTATTTCTTGTTTTGGAGTGAAAAAAAGAAAAGGGGACTACCCCATGTGACATGTATGTTGTTTACATAGCATCTAATGCATAATAATTTGGGATTTTATCTGTCAAAAGGTCCCACTAATACACCAAAATATAAGTTGTTTTCCATTAAGACCAAGTCCAATATTAACATTTTCTATACTAATTACTTTTTAGATTATTTTTTTTCAAAATAATAAAAAAAATTGAAGATGCTTAGTAAAAAGAAAACATAAAAAAAACATTAGATTAAAAGTCAAATTTGGAAAAGGAAGAGTGAGGAAATACATTTTCATATGATGCATTTTCAACAAAAAATTAAATGGACCATACTTGAGATGGAACCATCTTGATATATACTATTTTAAAGTTAAAAGTGATTGGACAGATATCTAAAATTAGAAAGCTTTGAAATGCATCAAAATCACAAGTTCAATTGTACTTAATTAAGTAGTACTAGTATTTACACCTCTTCTCTATTTTAACACAATTCAATTGACTTGGTCTAAGAAATTGGCTAATTAACTTTTCTGGAGCTTGTTGACGTATAACGTATTCGGTACGTAAATAAAAAAAATTTATCTTAAAAAAAAAAAAATATAATTTAAATAAATATTATGGGAGATAAGGTATAGGGCGAGTGGGAATGAAGATGAGGTACGTTGACGTTAGAGAGACTTATTTTCTGTACGTAGAAGTCATTTTACTAAAGACGTCTTTAATGAATTTGTCTTTACAAAAAAAATATTTTCAGAAAAAATTGACCAATAACATGAAAAAATTAAAAAATACTTTCTCTGTACTGACCCTAAAACATACATAAATATTTTTGGATTGTATTTCTGATTTGGGATATCAGATATTTAAAATTTCGATTTCTTTTAATACCTTATGTTTGACCCTTTGGCCTTAATGACTAAATCAAACATTACCATAGAAATAACGGCTACTGTCTACTTTTTTATTTTCATGTTCTTAAAATATTATTATTTTGGAGTTTTAATTTTGACAAGTAAAATTTGATTATAGTATTTTAGAGTTTCACTGTTAAAAGAACGGAAATATGGCTAGCTTTTATAGTTAATTATGTATACACCACAGTGCACAAAAAATTTATAATATAATGTAATTTGACATATAAGTTTTTTTTTTTTTTTTTTTGGAATTTTCATGGTATAATAAATATGTACTGCATATTTAATATTTATACATTTTATAATTATACATCACTTTTTCTAACGTCTCTCTTAATCTCACTCACCTCTCTCCTTTATCTCCCTTCCTCGCTCGCCCCCCTCTATATTATGTATTTCACTAGATGATACTTCATTGCAGAGACATAAAATTCATTCAATTGTATCATTATATTATGTCAAATACAAGAAATGAATGCAAAATAAAAGAGATACTTGTAACTGTATCAAATGTATTACTCTAATAATTGTATCAATGTACTTATTATCTTGTATCAATCAACCTCTATGTTGGTGTTTCTGTATCGTGAATGAATATAAGCGATATAAGAGAAAATGAAGATAAATGATACAATTATGTTATTTCAACCCATATTGTTGAAGTATGAAGATGAGGTGTCTCAAATTAGGAGTTAGTTAAAATTGTTAAAAGTCTGTATAGAGAATAAGAAGGGCATTGTAGTCATTTACAGATTAGTTAGTTATAACTAATTATCAGATAGTTAGTTAAAGAATGGAAGATTCTAGATGAGAGTTGTATCTATATTTATAGCTCAATCAGCCATGTAATTGATTAACACAATAATGAGAATGAATGTAGACACTTTTCTGAGCTTCTTATTTGCTTCTAATTGAGTACATTCTAATTATTATTTTTTGCAGTTGAAGCTACATAGACATAATACAATGTCTCACTCTCAGAGGTGGCCCGAACTCCTACACGGGGGGAGTCAGATCTTGGAGTAAGCTCCCTTCCATGGGCCATCTTCATAGTGATTACTGTTGAAGTCGATTGGAGAATAGAATCAAAGAGTCATGTATTGATTCATCGACTCATCTGTTTTGTGTAGATTGCAAGTTTTGAAGAGGAAATTGCAGGTCAAAAGCTCCATTGAAGCTAGAATCTGCATCTTCTGAGGATTTGTATTGTTTTGTGCTTCCGCAACAAAGATTTTATCAAAGTGTTCATGACGATTGAACAAGTAACTGAAGATCTAGCTCAATCTCAGTACAATGGTCAAGGTACCTCTGTTCCTCTCAATGGTGGTTCTCTGTTAGGAAACTCACTGGCAGGACAAGGCATTGACTATAAACATCCTTTATTCCTCAGTCCTACTGATGTAAGTGGTATCAACATTATCTCTTTTCAATTGCTAAGTGTTGAGAATTATACACTGTGGAATCGATCAATTAAGCTAGCTTCGCTGGGAAGAAATAAGTTAGGATTAGTTGATGGTTCATCTAGTAAGGAGGTATATGAGGAAGAACTGTGGGGACATTGGGAGAGATTAAATTCCATAGTGTTGTCATGGCTTATGAATTCTGTATCTAAAAGTCTGCTTAGTGCGATAAAATTTGCTAATACTGGATTTTATGTTTGGAATGATCTCAATGAGAGATTTGTAGAGTTGATGGTTCTAGAACCTTCAGTCTTCACAAGGATATTGTTTCACTACAACAGGGAACAACTTATGTGTTTGTTTACTATACCAAGCTCAAAAATCTATGGGATGAGCTTGAAGCTTTAGTACCTTCTCCTTGTTGTAACTGTGACAAATCCAAGGGTTTTGTAATCCATATGAATAGACAGAAGTTATATCCGTTTTTAATGGGGCTAACCGACTCATATCATCAGGCCAGAAGTCAAATACTTCTGATGGATTCACTCCCAGTTATTAATCAAGCCTCTGCCATGATAGTAAGAGATGAAAGCCAAAAAGCTGTAAGTACAAGCATTCCTAGTATGGGCATGAACTCTGTTGGACTTGAGTCAATTGCTATGTACTCCAGAATGGGTAGTAGTTCAGGGACAAGTGTTGGTAGTAGTTCTGGAATGAGTCAAAAGTTCAAGAGAAATACTCTTCTGATGTGTGACTTTTGTAAGTGTAAAGGTCATAGCAAAAAGTTTTGTTATAAGGTGATAGGGTATCCCCCAGAATTTAAATCTAAGAGAAAGGTACAAGGTGCTACATCTGAATACAATCACACTGACACTACTCAAGCAGCTCAGGCTAATTTCACTTATGGTATGAACACAAATGTTCATATGTCAGTATGGGAAAACAAGGTTGATCAGAACAAAAGTACAACATCTACTACAACTACTACTCTCACTCCTACTGATATCAATGGCAATAGATTGGTGAGTCAGGCTGAGAAGGATGTCCAACAACTACTTCAGGGGTGCACTTTCACTAAAGATCAATATGATCATATTCTTCATATGTTTGAGAAAAGGCCAGAAGTTACTACAGATTCAAAGAATGCACATTCAACAGGTAATGTATTTTTTGTTTCTGAAAACAGTGATGTATCAAGTATAATCTGATGTTAGTCAGCAAAATCACAAAGGAACTAGGTTGCTCAGTCACCTTTTTTCCTCATTTTTGTGTATTGCAGGAGCTTTATAGTGGAAAGGTGAAAAAAGTTGGTAAAGAAGAAGGAGGCTTATACCTACTATTGAGACAATTAACTAAATGAACTGTCAACACAAGAGAGTCTGCATTCTCAGCTGCACAAGTGCATACAGCTGTTCAGGAATCAGATATAGAGATATGGCACAATAGATTGAGACATGTGTCTCCTGCAGTACTGTCTAGGATGTTCTCTATAAATAAGCAAAGTATGTGTAACCTCTCTAAGTGTCTAGTGTGTCCATATGCTAAACAAACAAGAAGTACTTTTCCTACTAGGAGTATCAGAAGTAGTTCATGTTTTGATTTGATTCATGTTGATGTGTGGGGTCCTTATAATACTCCTACTATTGATGGCAACAAGTACTTTCTCATAATAGTTGATGATTTTTCAAAAATGTCTTGGCTATTTCTACTTAAACTCAAGTCTGATGTGTGTGGCATTGTAGATTTTCTTACAGTATGTTGAAACTCAGTTAATAAAGCTGTAAATGTGCTCAGAGCTGATAATGGCACAGAGTTTGTTAACTTAGTGTGTGCTCATATGTTTAAGAAAAAAAGAATTATACATCAAAGAACTTGTCCTTACACTCCTCAGCAAAATGGTGTAGCTGATAGGAAACATAGACACTTACTTGAAGTGACCAGGGCACTAAGGTTTCAAGCAAAATTGCCTTTGAAGTATTGGGGATATTGTATGTTAGCTGAAGCTTACATAATTAATAGGTTACCTAGTAGTGCAATCAGTTTTCAAACACCTTATGAGAGACTATGTGGGAGATTACCAGAGTTAACTCATCTAAGGACAATAAGTTGTTTGTGCTTTGCTAAAAACCTGACTGAACATGACAAGATGATGCCAAGGTTAAGATCAGTAGTTCACTACCCCAGATATACATAATGGGTATCTATTACTGGATCTGACCAGTGGTTTTTTTTTCACTAGTAGAGATGTGATCTTTCGAGAAGACATATTTCCTTTTTCAACAATGGAAGACTCAATCCATCCTCCTACATTTATGGATCCCTTGAATATTCCATATGTGTTACTACATTATCCAGATTCTCTAATCGCCACAACTTCAACTGATTCTGCAGAGGCATCCATTGTGGAGAATACAACTCCAAATGAGCAGGGTATTGCAAATGTAGAAATAGAAGAGGACTTCTTAGGAGAGTCTAACCCCATGGCTCCTTCTACTGCTTCCTTTCCAGATACTACAGTCACAGCCTCTAGAAGATCTGCTAGGATTAAACATCCTCCATCTTGGTTGAAAGACTTTGTGTCTTTGACTGCTACCAAGGATGTGAAGTACCTCTTAGAACAACACATGAGTATTGCTCACTTATCACCTGCTTATCAGTGTTATATTGCTGCTACTTCTACTCTCAAAGAACCAACCACTTTTTCTGAGGCTGTCAAGCATCAAATGTGGGTAGTTTCCATGCAAACTGAGATACAAGATTTGGAAAGCAATAATACTTGGGTGATTTCTGATTTGCCACCAGGAAAGAAACCTATTGGTTGTAGGTGGATCTACAAGGAGAAATACAAATCTACTGGTGAGGTGGAAGGATTCAAAGCAAGGCTGGTGGCTAAAGGGTATAGTCAGCAAGAAGGGATTGATTACCATGAGACATTTTCTCCTGTTGTTAAAATGGTCACAGTCAGAATCATAATTTCACTGGCTGCAGCTAGACACTGGCATATTAAACAAATAGATGTTTTAATGCCTTCTTACAAGGTGATTTAGAAGATGAGATATACATGCAGCTTCCTCAGGATTTTTTCAGTCAAGGGGAGAAGGTGTGTAGACTGACCAAGTCTCTTTATGGGCTTAAACAAGCCCCTAGACAGTGGAACCATAAGTTGACTGAGGCTCTTATCAAGTTGAAGTTCAAACAAAGTCAGCATGACTACTCACTGTTCATCAACAAGTCAACAGAGGGGATCATTTTAGTACATGTATATGTGGATGACATGTTAGTAACTGGCAGCAGTTTAAAACTAATAGAGAATACCAAGAAGGCTTTACAACAAGCATTTAAGATGAAAGATTTAGGGGAACTAAAATACTTTCTAGGCATTGAGTTTACCAGATGCATCAAAGAAAGTATACTCTTGAGTTAATTTCTGAAGTTGGCATAATAACAGCTAGACCTGCATGCCCTATTGACATAAATGTCAAACTATCTTCCAAACAATATGATGATCACATAAATCAACAACAAGCAGAGATTGATGATCCATTAGTAGATCAGAACAAGTACCAAAGATTGATAGGTAAGATGCTGTACTTGAACATGACAAGACCTGATATATCATTTAGTACACAAACTCTGAGCCAGTTCTTGCAACAACCAAAGAAGTCTCATATGGATGCTGTATTAAAAGTGGTTAGGTATCTTAAACAACAACCTGGACAAGGTTTACTTTTAGCTAGTGACTCAAATTATCTAGTGATTGCATACTCTGATGTTGATGCTTCCTGCTCAATTACTAGAAAGTCTGTTACAGGGTATATGGTGAAGGTTGGCAAATCACTAGTATCTTGGAAGGCTAAGAAGCAAACTACTGTATCTAGGAGCTCAGTTGAAGCTGAGTACAGAAGCATGGCTTCAACTGTTTCAGAACTAGTATGGCTACTTGGCTTGATGAAAGAAGTATGTGCTAAAGTTCAGCTTCCAGCTCAGATATACAGTGATAGTAAAATTGCTATTCAAATAACATCAAATCTAGTTTATCATGAAAGAACAAAGCACATTGAGATTGATTGTCACTTCATAAGAGAGAAATTACAACAAGGGTTGATCAAGGTGGATTACATTCATACTAAGGAACAACCTGCTGATGTCTTAACCAAGGGACTGTCCAAGTTACAACACAATCATATTCTATCCAAGCTTGAAGTGTTGAACATTTTTGCCCCTCCCAGCTTGAAGGGGAGTGTTGAAGTATGAAAATGAGGTGTCTCAAATTAGGAGTTAGTTAAAGTTGTTAAAAGTCTGTTAGAGAATAAGAAGGGCATTGTAGTCATTTACAGATTAGTTAGTTATAACTAATCATCAGATAGTTAGTTAAAGAATGAAAGATTCTAGATTAGAGTTGTATCTATATATATAGCTCCATCACCCATGTAATTGATTAACACAATAATGAGAATGAATGTAGACACTTTTCTGAGCTTCTTATTTGCTTCTAATTGAGTACATTCAGTTTATGAACACATATCAATTTCTATTTTTATATTGTGAATGAATTCAAACAGTACAAGAGCGAATTAATACATCAAGGGATACAATTTGTATCAGCTTGCATGTATCAGATACAATCTGTATATATTATTTATTTCTGTATCGCGTATGAATATACAAGCAATACAAGAGCGAATGAATACAAGTGAGACATATATATCAGCTTGTATGTATCAAATTCAACCTACATCAACTTGTATATATGTATCAAGAATGAATACAAGTGATACACCATGTATGTATTAAATGCAACATATATCAACATGTACATATCCGACTGTATTAATTGATACAATATGTATTCGTTGAATATAATCTATATCTAGCATCTATTCTCTCTCTCTTTCCTAATTCTCACTTGCCTCTCTCCTCTCTTTTCTAATCTCGCTCACCTCTTCTTGTTTTTTCTATGAATGGTAAATACTCAAATTATAACAATAGATTTCTTATCAGCCCTAAACATTAGTCAATTCTGAAAATTTATCAATTTTTTTTTGGCTTGTGGGGATACTTTCTAAGGCTGCTGAAATTGGGTTTCTTTTACTTGTCGAATTGTTTCATGTATGTAAGCCAAATATGGCTACTTAATGTTTAATCATCATCATATATTATCATTTAATTCTGATAATTAAGTTTATACGATTTTGGCCTACAAGCCAGTATTTTCCGTGTGTTTGGGATGAAGAAAAATATTTTCTTAAAAAAATAAGTTTATTTCTGATAACTTATTTTATAATTTTCGATAAATAAGTAAAAAAGAAATATCACCCCAAAAGTATTTAAAGATATTCTAGCAAAACCCTAGGGAGTGTGATGAACTGATGGGTTGAGGAGTGGGGTCGATCAGGGTATGTGGTGGAGTTAGATGATCAAGGGGTATAGGAAGAAATAATAAACTTGAAATGTCACTTTAAAAAACTTATTTTTCCTACATTCATTAGTAAAATTGTTTTCCTCATTTCTAAGTAACTTGCTTTAATTTCCACAACATTTGATCAACCAAACACAGAAAAATTGAAGATATTTTCCTCCATACCAAACACACCCGCAAGTTTTTGTTACTTGGTTGTCCAAAAACCTAAGCAACAAAAATACATATATATATAATGTTGAAATTTATCAACTGGATTGACTTTTTTTTTTTGGGCTATAAAAGAGAAAAAAATTGAATTACTATACTAACATGAAAAGCCAAGAAGAGCAAGGGTCAAAGGAAGAGACGTACATACACTTATTTCCTTTGAGTTATATTCTCATTTATCTTTGTGAGAATCGAATATAAATAATATCCTCCACCCAAATATTAAGTTAGGGAAATGTCACCTTCAATTCCTCCTCCTCCTTAATTCAAATTAATCATAAATCTAAATATCTAATCATAAACAAACTAGTACAATCTAATAAATATGATAGACGATTAAATTGATGTATTCTAAAAATATAACGTAAGTTATTTTCAGGACGTGTCAACTTTCTTATATATTAAATAGCATGTGTGGGGGGTATGAATTTAGAATTATTTCCCTGCACGAAATTGAAATTTGTGAATAAGTAATAATCGAAAAATAAAAAAGTAAATACAATAAACAATTAAGCTTTTTCTTTTTCTTTTTGCTTAGGAACGGAAGGATTTTATTTATTTAGTAATAAGATTCATCCAATACAAAAAGAAACTAATCTAAACGATGTAGTTTCAGCAGCATCTCTTTTGAGAGATTTTAATACAAAAGAAGGAGATGCTTCAAAAACACAGAGTTGATTTATAGCCATATTTGGATCCCTTGTTGTCCTTCTGTATTTTGCTAATAAATTCGTCACTGAGTTAGTCTCCCTTCGTATGTGTTGCAGGGGTGTCTCCTCCGTCTGTAGGAGTAGTGATCTACAATTAGCGTAAATATGTGAGTAGATAAAGTTATTTTCTTTTAAGGTATTGAGTAATATGAGAGTTGATTTTCATCAGTAACTGTTTTATTGTATTTCTCTTTTCTAGGTTCAAATCCATGGAGCAAAGCTAATAATTCTGCAACTAAACTTATGCATTCTGAGAATATAACGTTAAGTTATTTTCTTAAGACATGTCAACTTTCTTATATATTAAATCACATGTGTAGGGGCATGAACCTAGAATTATTTCTCCTCACGAAATGTGTGAATAAGTGATAATCGAATAATCAAAAAAGTAAATACATGACAAAAGTATAAGGGAATTTTCAAAATATGTACAACACCATGGCACCATTTTCTTTGATGCCTTTATTTCTTCTTTTTAATTTAATAATAGACAATAAAAGAGGAGGCTATAGAGAAACAAGAAATCCGTGAATTTTGCCTAACTAAATTAAATTCAAATAATGAAAATACACATAATAAAGAGTGAAATATTATAAGGTCATAAAAAACAACCACATTCATTATATGATAGTGACATTTTCCCATTAAAGAGACTTTGGAAAGATATAAATTCTATGAGATAATACATAAAAGCTAATTGTCGTACCATATTATAGGCTAATTATAAGCATCATCTTATAGCTTCTTACTATATGTTTTCCCATTTTAATTTTATTTCAACTAATTAATTCAATTCGTTATATATCAATTTCACTAGCTTTTCATTATGCATAAAGCCGTTTATGATGCCTTTATTATTTTGCTTTCATAATTTCAAGTACTTCCCCTAGCTATATATATTTGATAATTTGATGATAGGACTTTCAAGTCTTAGCCTATATTATTACCTATCATCATTATTAAGGGATGTTCAAACATATGAGTTATTCTGAATTTTAACATGTTATAATGAATTGAGTTAAGTAATGATCTGTTCAAAAGTTATTTAGGCTGAAATCGACTAAAAACTGGATCATAATCGAACTTGTCAATATTCTTATTAAGTTTTAAGTTTTTTTTTTCCAATAATTTGTTTGAATAATAACCCCTCCCCTCGTCTGCCTTATATTATGACTATATATAACATATCAAATAAGAAAATGTCCTTTTTAAAAAAATATTTAGACAAAATTTCGCATGGACAATTTTTATTGCATAGCAGCACAATTTTAAAATGAGATAAATTAAATAGATCAAAATGGGTAAGTTAATAAAATAAGTGTGTCATTAGTCCACTTTTAAACCTAAACGAGTTGGACGAGTTATGATTTTATCGCGCCCTAATCATTACCACTACCCTAGTTTAAGTTTGGAGAGTTAAACAATTTTAATCAAGCCGCTAAAAATATTTACGTACGCTCAGTTGTATAATCTATTCTGTCTTTTAAGAAAACATCCATCTTGGAGATTGTGTAATGCTTATCTCTTTGTAGCTGATGCAAATATATACTCAACGTATAACTAATATATATCAAATGTATAATAATTTTATAATCAGTGTGTATAATTTTATATATATATCGAATATACACAAATTACGTACACAACGATTATACCAATCAATTTGTAAAAAATATAAATATTTCTTTAAATGGGACACTTTGGATTGTTGTGTATAGTAAAAATCCTTTTGAGTTATATTTACCGATAGTCTAATAAATAATACTTCATACTCATCACTTGCAAGGTAACTGAAAGTAAATTTCTATAATAAATACTCTCTATGTTCACTTTTAATTGTCATGTTGCGCGTTTCGAAAGTCAATTTGACTAATTTTCAAAGTTAAATAAGATTACATTAATTCGATACTTTAAACAAAAAAAATTAGATATTCAAAACTTATACGAAAAGTATTATAAATTGCATTTTTTTACATATCAATTATTCAGTATGATGAAAAAATGCATCGTAAAGTGTTAATCAAAGCTCTTATAGTTTGACTCTAAAAAAGGAAATCATGACAATTAAAAGTAGACGAAGGAAGTATTAATTAGTACCATAATTAAAATGATAAAAAATATGCCATGATAAGTTAGCCCATTTGGCCATGCAATATGGTATCATGATATGGAATCATGATATGATATCATAATATGGAATTATGAGATGAAATTTAAGTTTTGTTTGGACATGCGATATGGAATTTTTGTGTTGTATATTTTCTCATAAACATAAGAATCTTATAAGTAGTAAAACTATTAAAACAACCCCAATTGTTTATTCAATCTTACCAAATAATTTTTTTTTATTAAATCGCATAATAAATTATTACAAAGCTATTTGTTCTCCACTTAAGTATCTGTTTCATCTAACTTTAATTCAATTAAAAAAAATTGAACATAAATTGTAGTGTTCTAGTCTTTAACATAGTACAAACAATTTCCTCACGTCGAACTTGTATTTCTCGATCATGTGACCACGAACCAACATTGTTACTTTGAGTTGTATTAAATACAAAACGGTAGAAGTAATAAATTAGGTGTTGGAGTAAATGAAGAGAACAAATTTATTACTCAACAATCAGTTGGTGTGAGTTAAAGTGACTATATGTTGGTGAGAATAATAAATTTTATGTCGGTGAGAATAATAAATTTTAAAAAGTAATGATGTAATTATAAATTTTATTTACATATGAAATAAATGATTAGTAGATATAAATGTGGGGTTGTTTTAACAAAATATAAACTTGTGGATCAATTTTTGTATTAAAAATATCTCAAATCATGATATGGAATTCTCATATTATGGTGTTTGGAGAATATAGAATCACATCTCATGGTATGGAATCATGAGATGAAATCAACGTAAAATCGCATGTCTAAACATTGATTCCATTTCACAATTTCATATCGTGATATAATATCGCATAGCAAACGCCTACTAAAAATATCTTTCTAAATAATCTCAATATATAACTTAAATCCTTAAACCTTTCACACATTTCATTTTCTTGATTGAGGAGAAAAATACTTCAAGTAGTACATAAGTGTCAGTCGAATAATTAACACTTTACAATTGAATAATATTTTTAATAATCCACTACACACAATGGAATAAATAAGTAAAAAAAATTAACTAACAGCGATACATAAAATATTATACAATCTAGCTAGTGGAATTAATCAACTAACAGAAAATTAGTACACACTTGGTTGAGCAAAACGACAAATGTTTATTTTTAAAAAAAAATAAATCATATGGGGATTGGATTCTATTTTACAAAAAAATCTCAATTTATAGTAATAGTTCAAGCTGATTTTTAATAAGAGATTTTTTTGTTTATAGTTATAGTTTTGCCTCTAATTATGAAATATAGTGATAGTTTATGTATTTATAAAACACAATAACAATTTATATTCTTCACACACATAATAATAAAATATATTACGTTCATATGTATATAATATTTTTATAGTGAAATACATTATATTCATGCGCGTAACAATTTGTAGGTGCCATTCATGGGAGAAAAAAAAGTGTTAGGCTGGACTTTGGTTGTTACTAAAAGCTGGATTTAATTCATCACATTAATTATATGCATTATTTGGTTGGCTAGCTATAGGGTAGTAGAAGAAAAAAAGGGACATTTATTAATACTTTAATAATTAATGCCTCAAAAATCTTGAACTTTCAGCTACAATTACAGTGGAAAAAAACTTGTGGAGTATATAGTGGAAGGAATTAAAACTTTTGAGAATTTTTGTACATTATTATAATGATAAAATATTTGGTATAAATGCTTGAATCTTTTTTGTTTATAAATAGGAAAAGTATAAGAAGGGAGTGTCTTGAAGTTATTGGTTGTACTATCCTGAAGTTGTTAATAACTTATTAGTAATTTAATAATTATAATACTAAATTTATGGCCACAATCTTTAGTGAGTACATAATTGGATAATGGTATAAAGAACTTTGAGCCCACCTTAATTATTATTTAACAAAATTCATTGGTGTTCGATAGCAATATTGACGCCAGGTTTTATTCGAATTCATGTATTGCATGACTCTTCTTTGTGGGTTGTGTATACTTTCCATATGATTTTTTTCTATTTTCACAAATCCAAATTCAAAACTTCTGATTAAATATATAGATTTTTCATTCATTCCACCACAACTCATACTCGTTATTTTAATTGTATTAGAGTCCAAATTGTACTTATCAATTTTCTTCCAATCAATTACTAGGTACTAGCTATATAGGCATCCACTCCATAATAGGTGGTTGATTGACAAATAAAATATATTTTCTCCGTTTCAATTTAAATGTTTTTTTTTTATCTGTCTAAAGAAAGTCTTTTTTTTTTCAATTCTAATATTCCGAGCGACAAGTTTAATACCAAAAAATTTAAAGTCTTCCTTTATTTTGAAATTTCGTGTTCAGTTAAACTAGGACATCTAAATTAAGACGAAAGGAATAATAAGTCTAAGATAAAGAAAAAACCTCTACTTAACTTAATTGATTTAGACAAAAAAAACCTCTACTTAACTTAATTGATTTAGACAAATAACAAATATAATAACAATCTTAATTATATACATTGACTATACAATAATTATACATAGTAAGCTATCTAGAATTTGCAAAAAGAAAACATGGACTAGAACTATATTTTTGTTGTAAAGAGAGGACCCCCACTTCCAATTCATATGGAGGGAAAATGAAAATATACATACTAATAAATGCTTTCATATCACTTTGATGTATACTAGTATATATGAGTATGACTTTGCCTAATTCCTTTAAAGCTTTTGGAAAGAAAATATCTTTAATAATTGCAAATTAATTTGCCTATAGTTTTGAAAGAGGTGGAGATATATAAATCATAAATTTTGGTTCATAGCCTTGTCATATCAAATAAAGCCATCTTATTTTCCAATTCTCATTTTTTTAGTGTGTGTTTGAGGGTTGGGTAAGGCAGATAGTTTGTATTTTTCCTATATATATATATATGTGTAAGAGAACAAGGCGGAGCTAGTAAGGGCTCAGGTGTTCATCCAAATTTCTTTAGGCAGTAAATTACACTATTTATTCTTGATTATATATAATAAATGTTGAACCTATTTGATTTCTTTGTCTATCTACTTCTTCATAATTTACACTCATTGATGAAAATTCTGATTCTGAGAATAATGGTATTTGGAATGAGTTGTCATTATATACTTGAGATGATTCTACACCAAAGAGAATCCCCTTCCAATTTGAGGGGAGAAATGGAAAACACATTTTAGAATCTGGTTCCAAAAGAATAATATGTATGTGTATTGATGTTACATAAAAGGGGAAAGTTCATATTATAGCAATCTTTTCATGCACCTTTCAATTTTATGAAATTTTGAATTCATTTGATGATAATATCCTGAAATTTCACCAATGAATCTTGAAACTTCACTAGGAAATATATACGTGTTGGTTCAACGAATTTGATGATCTAAAGCCATAATATTTTAAAAGATACTTCATATGAAAATGAGACACAAAAAGAAGTCAGAATGCCATGCATGATGCATTTGTACTGGACTAGCTAGTCACAAGTCCCGGTGAAATCGAACTTTTCCTAAAACGAAAATATGGTATTTAAGTGGAAAAAAATAGAGCTACGAACCTATTACCGACCAAGATTTTAATCTTGCAACACTTGCCGGGGGAATTTCTTAATTTAAAAAGATCAAACACAAAAAAAAAAATTACATTCTCATATATGGATCAATCAAATATGACAAATAAGAATTAGTTAATTTAGAGAAACTGAACCGAATTAGAAAGTGAAATCGTTATAAATATGGGGGAAAAAAAACAATCTATACATAGAAGCAAATATTAAGAAGGTAAATATAAGAAAGATTTATCATTATTTATTCATTCAATCATTAAAATTTTAAAAAAATATATCAAATTTTGAAGTCCTTTATTAATAATAATACACAAAAAGATATGTTATACTCATATTTTTGGGGCCTTAGGCAACAACTTTACTTTCTTACCTTAGATCCGTTCGAGCATTCAATTTATTGATTCGATATAAATATTAATTAATTAAAAATAATATAACCACTAAATATAACTTATTCGTATTAACCACTAAATTGGAACTCTAATAATTGATGCAGTTTATTCGTATTATATACCCACCTAGTCTTATCAATCACTTATTCCAATTTCTATGGAAAGCTCAAAAAACACCAAAAAATACCAATTTCTATAGTACGAGGTGAGAATCTTATCGAAAATAACTTCCTTAATTATCTGTATGAATCATGAGGTAGAAGTAAAATCTATGTAATTTTTTTTTCCTTTAAATTTTACTTGTGAAATTATATCGGATATATTGTTGTTATTTTTGTAGTAATACAAAGTATTCACACTCCACTTTTTCAATATGTGGCCATATACTGAAAAAGATGGGATCAAGTTATAAACGGTTTAAACTTAAAGATCATTTTTTATTCTTTAAGACATTATGGTTGATAATGTTTTGCATATTATCTTAATATTCTTCAAGCCAAAAAGGGAGAAAACGACAAAAATAATTCTTTATATTTATGATTTTTAAAAAAATATATATTTAAACATTTTTAATTATTTATATTTATCAAAATTGAATACTTTTAATCTCCATTATATTTTAAAACGATAATAGTTATTTTTTGACAAAATTGATGTGTACAAAGAGTGTGAGTGATTTACACTGAATAAATCATCAGAATAAACTTCATGGAAGTTATTTTCCCTAATTCAAATTTAAAGTTTCAACACCAAAAGGTGCTATCAATCTAGGGTTTGATGGAGACATAACTCTTGAATCAATGGCTATTTTCATTTATCAAATGAGTGCAGAGGAAGCAGATATATATATATATATATATATATATATATATATATACTTATCCTTAAGTGTTGTTTAATCATCATAATTATTTAACCAAACTAAATCAAATCTATGTGTCCTTAGTCAAAATAAAAAAATAAAAAATACATGGTTTATGATTCCATCATAGTAGAATATAATATTAACAGAATTAGTTGTACCTACCTTATATTATTTTACCTAATTATATTATTACTACTTTGAAATTTTAAAATCCATGCCTTTTACGAATTATCATTTAAATATCACAAACATAATATCATATATTTTCTTCAAAGAAAAGGGAAAACACAAGAAGATTAGTTGTGGGCCTATTTGGCAAGTTCTCCATGGGCCAATATTTGATGGAAGCCTATAATCAGTATGTATACATAATCAGTGTTTACTATATACAAATTGATTATACACCTATTATATAGTGATTATACTAAAGAATTTTTTAAATAAATATTAAGTTGTTCTTTAAAAAACATAAACACGTATGTCGGTTCTTGATTAACATCCTTTTACCACTATTTTTCTTTTCGACAAAATGCAGCCTCTGTCATTAGTCGTCTATGGAGATCTGAGATTCGGTATTGAATCAATCAACATTCATTCGGTCACTTCAGCATTCATAAAAAAATATAATTCTATTGGGTTGATTCCGTCTCTTTGACTTTGTTTATATGCAGTACCAGCTTGTTGTTGTCCTTTCAGGTCGGGAACTCCTGCAATAGGCAGCTAACGCTACTTCGTCAACTTCTCATTCCCTCACGAGTGTGACACTCATCTTTTCCTATCTATAGTCAGGGATTGCTGCTCATGCCACTAGCTATCCATCTAGCCATCGAGGACTCAAGAAAAAGATTGAATGAGGTCATTAACATTGAATAATCATAAGGAAGTCAAGTAGTCCATGACAGACTAGCCGATGCTCCTGTCTTTCCACAAATCAAAAAATGTAACAATATCTAAGAGAACTAAAAACTTGTTATTAAAAAATACACATAAATATTAAGGTTTATTTTTTTAAATACAAATAGCCCTCTTTGGATGTGTGGTGTAACTAATCAGGATCTTTACTCAATTAATCAATTGAATTCATGGTTTACTTTTTTTATAGTTAGTATACATGCCTTATATACTAATTATACAAATATTATACAAAATGGATTTTGCTTTCATATCTAATGGGAAAAAGTTGATGTGGAAAACTAAATAAATTGACTTGTTGGTAATTGATTAGGTAAAAAATGCAATATAGGCCAAACACAGAGCGAATTTCAGAAACTCTCGCTATGTATGATAATTATCTAGATTATAACTATATTTGGTAATTAGGCCTCAAACTATCGCTATTTATGAAATTATCATTTGAAAGTATTTACTGGACCTATTTTAGATAACAAAAATAATAATTTAGCAGCCCAATTAACTTGATCCACTTTGTGGCCTTGTGCCCCATCTCACCAGAAAGTCTTGCAAATGAGACCATATCAATTGTTCTGTAGGATGTAATCTGTTTTTATAAAAAGGATTTATGTATAGGAAAAAAATCGCAAATAGCGCTATTTACGTACATATTTGCGAAAAATAATGAGATTTTACTTTAATTATATAATATAACAGTGTTTTGATTTCAAAACGTAGTGGGATATACTGTATTCGTGTGTATAATAATAGTGAAACACATTATATTCGTTTATATGATTAGTGTATTCGCTTGTATACAATATCTTGTCTAATTGTATCTGCATGGAATAATAAGTGTATTCGCGCATATCTGTTATAAAACCCCAAACTATCACTATATTATGTAATTTTTAAATTACCACAAGGCTGAGTTAGTTAAGCCACATAGTTTTCCCTAAGTTAAGTATACTAGTAAAAGTGATTTTGCACTAGAATAAGTTTAATATGTGATAGATGTTATATCATTTTATTAAGTTATCAAATAATACTTACCATATAATGCTGTTTAATTTGTGATTTATCTTATAAATGAACTATAATTTCTTTTTACGTACATCACAATACGTTGATCTTAAAATCTTATCATACCATTTCTATTTTCTAATGGACTTCTACCATGTGTAGGGTTTGACTAGTTATAATAGGTTAAAATATAGATTACTTATTACTTTCTCTGTCTCATTTTATATGAAATAGTTTAATTTAACAAGAAATTCAAAAAAAATAGTAACTTTTTATTATGAGCTAGAATCCTCACATTGTTATTGTTGTTGATGTGAAAGTATGATAATTACATGACTTCTAAGATTCCAATAATTGACATTAACATAGAAATTGTTCTTGGAAAAGAAACCACATCACATGCAAAATAAAAATACAAATTAATACATTCCCCAAATTAATGTACCAAATTAAAGAAACAAAAACAAAAAACTGAAAAGGAATTTCTGATATGTTCCTAAAAGTTGCTGCATGCAAAAAAATAAAATGTGTTGGGAACAACTTGTTCTGAATTGTAAACATCTTACATTTGAATTTGTAGAAAAATACCTAAGACCTTTGTTCAACAAAAGTCACCAATAATGGCCCTCTATTGGATTCTACTAATTAATTTCTAATGTCAAGTTGCTGTATATGCTATATCTTGGTCTTTCAATTTTATACTACACAATGTTTGTATTTTCATATTTGGGTTTTTATGTAATGACCCGGTCAGTCACTTTTGAGAAGTTTCGTAAATTTACCGTTTTGCCCCTCTCGTTGTCGACCCCGAGTCGTTTATGATTGAGTTTGAAAAGTTGGTTTTGAATTATGAGTTAAAAATTGAAAATTTGGTAAGTTTTGAGTTTGAAAGGCTAAGTTGTTAAGAAAGTGATTTTCAGCGTCTTTTGGAGTTTCGAGTGTCGGAATGAAATTCTGTTGAAACCATTAGTCCCGAAGTGTGAAATCTTCCCCACGAGAGTTGGCTCTCTTTTGCGAGGCTCACATCAGCGAGGCTTGGTTTGCTTTTGCAAAGGGTCAACCCCTGTTGACCTTCGCATTTGCGAAACAACCATCGCTTAAGCCACCTTCGGTTAAGCGAATGCCTGATCGCAGAAACGAAGCCCGCGTTTTAATGGGGTTCACCTGATTCGCTTAAGCGATACCTGAGAGGGCTTTTGCTGCAAATTTTGGGGTTTAAGCCCCATTTCACCATTTTTTAACTTGGGAAACCCTTGGTGGCGAATTTTAAAAGGATTTTCTCTACTAGATCAGTTGGGTAAATGTTATTGATCCTAAACCTTCATTTTCCATTGATTAATCATGAGATTTAACATCAAAATATGAGGTTTTAATTGGTGAATGATGAGGTTTTTCAATAACCCAAGTTCTTAACAAAAATTGAGTTTGTGAATTGATTTCAAGTCTTATTTCGAAACGATTTTTCCCAATGAATTCCCTAAAGCTTTGAGTAATGTTTTCAAGTATTAAATTTTGGATTCGAACCTTATTTTTGGAATTGGGTATTGTGTTGATTGACCCACCTTTCCATGGAATTGTTGTAGGTGTTGTTGTTTCTGAAAAGTGATTGTGAATACTTGCTTGTTTATAGATTATGTGGCTTTGGAAGTGATTCGGAAGGGGAAGACTCAACTAATTGGAGTGATTGTTGATTGATTTAAGGCATGTGGCTTCCTAAACCTTGTATTCTAGTTGAATTCGTATGCTTCCTTCATTGATTGTGTGTTGGGAGTAATGGGGATGAGGTGAAGAGTTTAAATTGTCCACTTGTTATATCTAAATGAATAAAAATGGATTGAAATGAAAAAGAAAAGAAAGAAGAAGCTATGTGATGAACATGATGATGTGAATTGCCTTATTGTGACCCTTGTTGATTGATTGATGAAATGCTTGAAAGCATGATTGTGGACCTGAATTATATGAATTGTTGTCTCTTTCGTGTGGTGTGATATTGCTTGTGTGTATTGACTGTGAACACCCTGATGAGACATGTGATGATGTTATAAAGCTGTTGGAAAATGGTTTCGGCTAGTGATGTGATATCAAGCCAATGGGAAATGATCCTGGCTAGTGATATGATAAAAAGCCGATGGAAAATGGTTCCGGCTAGTGATGTGATATAAAGCCGATGGGAAATGGTTCCGGCTAGTGATGTCATATAAAGTCGATAGGAAATGGATCCAGCTAGTGATGTGATAAAAAACCGATTGAAAATGGTTCCAGCTAGTGATGTGATATAAAGCCAATAAAAAATGATTTCGGCTAGTGATGTAATATAAAGCCGATGGGAAATGGTTCCGACTAGTGATATTGTGCCGTTGGGAAATGGTTCTGACAAGAGATTGATCATTGTGACTTGATACATTTGATGCTTATGTGTGAATTACTTGTTGATTGTGATTGATGTACTTGTTATGTATAACTGAACTACTTGTCATTGAGATTAACTTATTCGATTTGTTGATTGTTGAATTGTGAATATTGAGCCTGTGAGCCGTGTATTGTAAAATTGCTAGGTTGGCCTGATTTCTATACAGGTTGTAGTTTGAGGAGGTTCAGTTGGAGTGTAAGGGGTATTTGATTTCTAGCTAGTTGCTTTGTTTAGTAGGTTGCTTGCTAGGTACCGTGTTGTTGATACTCACCCCTTGCTTCTACACTTGTGTAGGTTCCGAGCCCGAACCCGTGTGATATTCCACTTCTCCTGACAGTTGAGGCTCGTGAAGAATTTCAGAGGTAGCTGTTTGTCATCCTGGTGGACCCTCTTTTCCTTTTTCTTTTAAGTTTTGTTCTACTTGAGAAACAAAGACTGAAACTTGTATTTATCTATGAATTCTGTATTTTTATTAGTGGCTTGTACACGTGGCAATCAAATTTTGGGGTGTTGTTTAGAATGAATAAGTTTTCCGCCTTTGCCTTGTTCTTGCTTTATTGTTTTCCGCATTTTCTTTCTTCTCGTTGGGTTGAGGCTGACATGTCCTGGTGGAAATAGACAAGTGTCATCACGTCCATTTTTGGATCGTGACATTTTATACCCTAAATGCAAAGGTGATCATGTGATGAAAACAACGTTTGAGGTGGAAGAATTCAAATATTTCTAGAAACTTCATCCACAACTTTTTAGTTATAACTTTAATTTTTTTAAAAATATATTAGATTTGCATCGACTCTAATATATGGTACAACATACCAAGATATAGATGCAAGCGGATGGTGTCATGGTGATGTCATTACTCACAAAGGGCAAACTGATGAAGGCGAGTTAAGGTAAGAGATTAACATGCATGTTAGCAAGCTACCGAAAATGATAAATGCACGTGACATCTTAGGCAAATCTAAAACTATCAAAATGAGATAGAAAAAAACAGTATATACCACAGAGTAAAATTTACATGATATATACACACATTTTTTGGGTTAAATAATAGAGCCACTTAAAGGAGAAATTCATGCAAATAGGCTATTTTAGTATATAGTAATTTAACTTCTTATATTGTCTCCGAGGTAAAAGAAGAAGTTAATTTCTGACGGATCGCCAAAAAACTTGCCTTGCCGAAACTCATGATAGATAATCATTAGTTTAATATAAAAATATCATGGAGGGTCACCAATTCATCTTTTTAAACAATTTTTTCAAGCTCAATTAATTTAGATGTGTGTGCTGATAATTATAATTTATCGTAAGGAGATGAAGAGGATGGAGGGTATTATTGTACAAATTCCTTAATAGGATTAAAAGTTAGACACCAACCCTAAAAGTCAAATCCATGAGGGTTATTGAATCAAAATGATAGATTCAATAACTTGGATGGTGACACGAACATTATCTATTACTATCCTCCAATATATTAGAGGGCCAATCTTGTTGACTTTTGTTGAATAAAGGTATTGGTAGTTTTTTCATATTCAGACGTAGATAATTACAAGTCATGAAAAAATGTTACAACACTTTTGCATGCATCAACTTTTAGGAACATATTACAACTAATAATTAGAAATTTCTTAAACCTCATGTGTCTTCTAGCTCATATCATATTTTTTGTTTCTTTTTATGCAAATGTATTTGTATTTGATTTTGCATGTGATGTGGTTTCCTTTACAAGATCAATTACTATGTTAAAGTCAATTATTTGTGTATTTGAAGTCAAGCAATCATCACAATTTCACATTATTGAATGAAACTTTATTATTAATAATAATTACTCCATAAAGTCTCTAATTGTAACGTACAATCGCATTTTTCGATTCTCACTAGGTTTTCTATGTCATGGATATCGATCATAATTCATAAATGAGTCAAAAACAAACTTCATTACCACCAAGATTCACAAGCCTATAACGAACGCTACAACAAAAGAGATATTTAGTAGCAATAAACTTTTATGTTAGTATTGTCGCAAGAATATTTTGTGGCAATTGAGTTAATATCATTGCATCTAGAATCACAAAAGTCTTTAGCTACATTTTATATAGAGTGTTACTTATAAATATCCAATTATATTATTATTACTAAGTAATTCTCGCAAAATTCTTTATTTGTTCTAGCTAGTGTAAAGAAATACTGTATATGTACCACCTCATCAGAGTATTTATGGCCACCAAAGGAGGACTATACATGCTTCTTTTGTGTATGTGTGATCTACAAATTATAGGTAAAACCGTAAAAGACGTCAATCGACCCATAAATGGGTGTCATCTCATCAAACTATTAGCTTGGATTCAATCAATTCAAAAACACTCTTAACATGAAGTGATATTATCAGTTAGTTAATTAGGCTATATTCGCACGATTTTTTCCGGAACGTTTCGCACCATTAAGACTATCACATCTTTTTTTAAACAACTAATATGAGATTTCATTTGTATACCCCAATAATATAAAGAACTGTATGTGTTGTTGCTATAATTGGAAAAATAGGATACAAAAATTCAACCAACCAAAAAAAACATCAAGAGTTTTTTTTCTACAACTTGACCGTCATAACAAACTTTGAAAAATTTATGCATTCATAATACAATGCACCTACTAAAATAATTTTACTCAACTATTAAAATAATTTATAGCTTTCTCCTATATAAACTTAGAGCACACTCCACATGCCCTAGTTTATTTGAAAATGAAAAAATGGACAACTTCTTGTGTAAGGATTAAATAACACCAATATATGGTTGTCCAACCTCTTGGGATTGGACATTTGACCCACCTTGTATTTTTCCACTCTAAGTAATTAACGACGGACAAAATTTCAAAGGTAAATAACAAACTAATTCTATTAGCTAGGAATTATCGACAAATTCTATAACTAATTTCATGTTTTTTAATAGTGAATTCTTCTTTGAAGATTTTATTCATTATCAATAAAAATTTACATAGGCATCCTGCATAGTGGTATTTAGGGATGTCAATTGAACAAATTATATGAAACTGGCAAATAAAAATGAATTGAATTAATAAATTAGTCCATCATTAACTCGTCTAAAACCCCAAATAAAGGGTGCTTGAACTGATAAGAGTTGAGTTAAGTTGGGCTAAACACTGAGTCATAGTCCAAACTAGCCTAACTATTACGAAATAGTCTGAAATTTTCATCAATGTCCTTATGAATTGTTTAATTATCATACAAAACTACTAGTAACTTTTCTTCTTCTTCTTATAACTACTAAAAATATTTAATAAATAATTTATTTATTATTAAATATTTTAATAAAGTGTTTTATAGGTCAATTTGAACCTACATATTTGGCTCAAATCGACCCAATTTTTAGAGAATGAGTTGGACAAGTCAAATTAGCTAAGCGAATAAATGGGTGAATCATTAACTTTTCCAAACTTAAGTGAGACTGAACTGATCATTTTTTCATAGTCTAAATTTTGCTGGCCTTTCAGAAACAATCTCTCTACATCTGAGACAGACGTAAAGTCTGCGTACGCTCTATCCTCCTCAGATCTCATTTCGTGAGATTATATTAAATATATAATTATTGCTATATATTTGTACATGTGCAAATATTGTGATCAGACAAAAACAGCAGTTTGTCACATGAAATAAGAAGAAAATGTTTGGTCCTAACGTGTTGTGTTTCTGGTGGCTGAAAAATGCAGAAATTTTAACAACATTTTATGTAAAATTCACTTGACTAGGAAATTGCTGTTTGTTTAATTTAAATAAACACATTGGAAAAAATATATACAGTATTTTTATGTCCCCAAAATCTCAAAAGGATATGCTAATTTCTTTTTTTATATGCACTTGTCTATTAAAAAAAATGTCACGTGATTGATGTCGGCAAAATTAACGAAATAACATCAAATCTGACCATGGACCACTATTATTGTTATTGTGGCTTTGTCATGTGACATTAATTTCGAAACTAAATAAATTCAGAATTTAAATTTGATAAATTTATTTTTTAGGTTTTTAATAACCTTTGGCGATATTGAAAAATCGTTGTTCAACCTTCCGATAATACGTAAAAAATTAAACCCTTTAGAAAATGAATTCCCATCATTTGGGATTCAAATTTGAGATTTTCCGCTTGTGAGATATATTGGGAAGGATTTGTAATGGAACATTATGTCGTATTAATTGTACTTTTGAAATTATGAATATACTTTTAGTGTCTTTTATATAACTATTTATGTGTGACACTTCTAAAGAGGGCGGGCGGATGAGGGCAGATCAAGTAGGATTGATTTTAGCTTAGTAAATTAATTTTTAAAGAGGAGGTGCATACGGTGTAATGCGACCCATCGAAAGAAATGAGAGAGAAAAAGGAAATTTTTATAAGGTATAACTCAATTTTACATAATGCGCAAGTTTTTGAAGCTTAATGTAGGCATGTACCGCAGCCCAAAAGACAAATTTATGCCATAAGCTTGGCTTGTGACATTACATTTGGTGTCAAAAATATTGAATTCAATTGAACCCGCCTAAAAATATTGCACGACTTTAATACATCCTATATATGATTTCAAAATTACGCTGCAATACTATTGATCAGAAAATTACTGAATTAGTACTTGTAATATAATATTGTGTTCAAATTGTTGACCACTGACCACTGGATTGTCTCCTTAGGGATGTCATTTTATTTTTTTATCATATGGAGTGTCTATGAAAATACAATAAATTATTGTTGAAAGTAAAATAAATACTTAATAAATAATAAATAACAAATAAATATTCAGGGTAAGAAGTGGACGAATATTTAGCTTTCTTTAAGAAAATTTAAGTTTATGGTATAACTAGATACAAGTGCCTGTGCTATATGTTATTTTTTTTATTTCAATTTAAGTGACATATAGAAAGTTAACAAAATTTTAATATGATTTTTAGATATTTTAAGTAGTTATTATTGTGATTTTCTAGTATTTTTACTTAATTTTAAAATAATATATATGTTATTTTCTTTGTTTCCGTTTATGTGGCACTAATTTTTTTTGAGAATCAACTTAATATTCTCTGTCTTTTAACTTTTTTAATTATTGTGATATATATTAATTTTACGTCCTTTTTAAACAATATATATTACTCATATATCCATATTTATTCGGTACTGATTCGAGGATCAAATCGGACTTTCTATGTTTTTTAAATATTTTAAATTTTAAATTATTGTGATTTATAGTATTTTTACGTAATTTTCAAATAATATATATGATTTTCTTTGTTTCAATTTATGTAACACTGATAGAATTTCAAGAGCCAATCAAGAATATTTACTAATTCAAGAATATAATTTTTTGAGTTTATCTTCTCTAAGATGTAACAATCTGACAATATCTATTGTTACTCGAACAACTCTTTGGACTAGCCAGTTATTTAGTCCAAAGTTCCCACAAATTTTTTTTTTAAAAAAAACTTCCTTGAACAATTAAAGTAATACTCTCTTTCTTTTAGAGAATAAATTGAAGATTTTGAATATTTTTTTTTAGATTCAACTCTTTCTTTCACTATATTAATCTAAAATTATAAATATAATATAATACAATAGTCTTTTTTCTATAATATATACTTCTTATCCACTCAACACAAGGAAAAAATTATCATTTATATAGATGTCAAATTTCTTCATATATAGTCAATATTAAAATTGTGAATAATAATTTGAGGTAATTAGTAGACGTGATTACATGAGTTGTTACAGAAAATAATAATCATTTTTTTTAATCATTTTATATCCACTAATATATTATACACTTTAATTAATATTTTAATTATATCAAAATGCTCCAACTCCAACATGGAGATTTGACCTTATTAATTAAATATAATAAAAAGAGATCAATGCATGCCCATAATTAAAAAGAAACTAGGTACGAAGTAGACTACTAATAAAGTATGTATGTATTGCTTCGTACGTGCTACCAAAACATAAATATATGACAGACTTGAGCACCATATACTTCGTAAACGCACATGTATGGAATATTACAATTAAATCGTCGTTATCAGGTTGTGGGGTAGTGATGAGACTGCTTCACCCTTAATCAGAAGTCTCGAGTTTGAGCCTATAGAGAAAATCATGTCGGGAATGCCACCCCGAAGAGCCCTGGAGCGCGCAGGATCCGAAAATCGAATAAAAAAAACAATTAAGTCATCGTCTTCTAATTTTTCTTTTTCCTCACTCATATTCGATGATCGTTAGTTTTCGAATCTTGGCTAATTTAAATTTGTGTCACGTAAAATGTATCAAAGAAAATAAGTATATTTTTATCATGTTATTTCTATTATTTATTATTATTAAACTCGAAATTAGAATCTTTGATAAGAATAAAGATCTAAAAATAACTTCGATGTTGAATTAAGATATTCAACTCTCCTATGAAAGCTCTTCTCATATTTTTTCTTCTTCTGAATTTGAACTTGCCCTATCCTAATAATTGACACATTGATCATTAGTTGATCATATTTATCTTTTTTTTTTTTTTTTTGCGTATATATTGTAATTATAATGTACTAACACTTTAATTATTTACTTTTTTAGTGTTTATATATCATATATTTTAATTAGTCGGCAACTAAAAATTTTACTCATCACCAACTTGAGGGGATAAGTTCATCAAAAGCTAGTTGGCCAACTATTAGACAAAATATTAATTTGATTAGTGTAAATTAATCAAATTAACAACTTGATCAACTGACATTCCGTACTATTCACAACTATCTAAACGAATCTTAATATTCAAATAGATCTTCTGTGTCCAACTTAATTTAATTAACTACTAATTATGTACATCTAATAAGGGGCGTGTTTGGTATGAAGAAAAATATTCTCTATAAAATATAAGTATACGTAAGTAAAAGATAATTCTCTCAAAAGCATTTGTACGTATGTATTTAAATACTCTAATAACTTAGATTTAAAAAGGCAAAATTAGAGATAACAATTTTTTTACGTGATTTTCAGAGTAGTTTGAATTGCTAGCTAGGGTTAGGATAACTCCGAAAAACTACCTAATTAGATGTTTCCAATCCGTTTTCATTCAATGATCTTCCTACACGTACAAAATACGTAATAAACTCAGAACGCTCATGATAGTGATGTAGACCCGATAACAATGATTAAAATATATGACGATAAATCAATAATATATTAGAAATATTGACATTAGTCCAATATATCACTAATCTAGGCAAAAATTATGGGAGTTGATCGTTTAATTTACTTTCGCATAGTTAATATTTTTTGCAATAATATTTGTATATATACTTATATAAATAATATATCATGTATTAATCTTATAATTTAGAAGTGTATAAACATGTTTAATAAGTTTAAACAAAACGCCCACTCAAAAATTTCTCAAAAAAATTATTTGAAAATTTGAACATACTTGATACTTTGTTTTGGTAACCAACGTAAACTACCATTAATAAACGAAAAATAAATAAATGCACCTAAAGAGTACTCAATCTCCTAATAATCACTATAGGGTATTTGTCCTGAGTTTCTTACTATAAATAGATTTATCTTTCGAGATTTGCTTTGTTAGCTTCCGCATTATTTTGGTCCTAACAATCACCCTTTAAGAAGGGTACTATCAACTATGAGAGTTAAGCCTCCTTCGGAACTCTAATTACACAAATCTCTGCAATAACCAACTATACCTATTCGCCTTTTTAGATAGTTTAAACATTTAAATAAAATGATTATACAATTCAACATGTACGCGCGATAGGCAGTTAGAGAAGAAAAGGAAGAAAAATAACTCGTTTAATTTGGGATATTTAATTAAAGTATTGAATTTCACTCAATTTACTTTTTGTATTCGATAATTCATAGTAAAAAAGTCTCGACAGAGAAAAGACAAATCCAATAATAATAATTAATTAAGGACAAATATAGTTTTGGAAGAAGATCACATAAAGTGAAACAATCTTAACTCATTTTCTCCCCACATAAACAACATGATTAGACAAACAGCCCAACTTAGTGGAAAAATTGAATTTTGAGATTTTATAGCATTTTATTATTGAAATGTATATTCACTGCCCAATTGTCTTTGGATTATATAAACAATTAGACAATGCATATCGAAATAGTAATAACGTCATAATAGTGTGATGGAAAAAGGGCTTAATTAAGTATTAATTATAATCTTTTAAGAAGATTACTAGAGAAGAGTAGTTAGAGAATATTCTAGGCAAATGGTAAACTTAAAAAAAATCCATTGATAGGAATGAAATTATGCTTCTTGTTCCGTTTTCACGAAAAATAGAAAGATGAATTGATATATTTATGAATTTATAGCTACAATTTCTACTATCGTAGAGTAGTACTCTGATATATCGAACTGCAATCTCAGAATATTAGATATACAATCTAAAACAACTCAAGACTATGACTAAATAATTAATTATTGTAAAATTGCACGTCTATCTATTTGATCACACTCGCCTACTCTAATATCGATAAAAAAAGAGAGGCTCAATTCATCTTTCTTACGACTCATTACCGTAATGTGCAACACTTGTTTATCCCATTATTTCTTTCACTTAAAAATAAAATAAAATAGTGTTTCCTTCATAAACATAATTAGCCAACTACGACTCACTTGGCTTGAAATTTTATTCTTTCAATTGTTATTTATGCTTCCCCCCATCTTATAAATAATATTTACTCCCTTTTAATTTTTTTATTTTTAGTTTATTTAAAAGAGAACGTGTTTATAATTTTTTTTGACAACACATTAACGACAATTTCTCACATGACATGTTTAAAATTATAAGATTAAAAGATTTTGATACATTCTACATATCTTTAGTTTAAGACAATATGAAAGTTCATTTTTTTGTATAATTTTGTGTTTGAATCAAATCAGACAAACAAATTAAAATGAATAGAGTACATGAAAGAAAAAAGCCGGAATTGACTAGTCATAACACTCATATTATCTACGAAATTTAAATTATATATATCTCATGAGTCAAGTAATTAAACTATTAAGATTCCCCATATATATATATATATATCATCGATGTAAAAAATAACACTATATTTTTCATAATATATAGCAGGAATCTCGCCGGGAAAAGGTAGAGCATATCCCCATCACGTGTGACATGAAATTTTACACAAATTTCATAGTAATATAATACGTTAATTTCATTTATTTCAATGTAATCTCACCTCATCAACATTAATTTATTAGAGGTAAATATTATATATAATTAGCTTTCTTGCTACCAAACAAAAAGTAAAATCTTTTCTAAATTCACTTCCATGAGGTCTAGGTCCTTTTGCTGACTATTAATTCAACTATTATTCATATCTCACTTCTCTCTTAATCATGCAATATATAGTTTGTGTTATTTTATTACTATACCTTGGATCTAGGTCAGTTTTTTAGTAACGATAGTGTTCTGATTAACTTGTATATATTTTAATTAATTCGTTAAGTATATACATATATTTCATCAACATAGATGATATTAGATAATTCTGTTCTATCAAAACTTGAGTAAATATCATTATCAAAATTGAAATCTTGATTCTTTTATGATTTTTAGTCACTTCATTTTAAGCACTTCTTGGTCAACAATACCATGCTAAGTCAAGTCAAGCTAGTAGCCTCTAGTATCTACTTAGCTAGTAGAGTAAAAATAAGTGACATGAAGATCTAATTAAGATCTTCACAAAATCGTGAAGTTGGTTTCAATTTTCAACATAGACACTATTTGAGTAGTTTGTCATGTTAGTAAAATTGATGTGGGTGCCATCGATGGATGGATGTAGTAGAGTGGATGGAGCTACTCCTTCTTAACAGGAGGTCTTGAGTTTGAGCCGTAGTTATAGAAATTTTTTTGGTAAGTAGCACTTTCCTTCGAATGAGGGTGAATTCAAAATAGTCAAGCTCCAATGCGATATCAGACAACAGGAACAAAAATAAAAATTGATGTAAGGTACTTGTGAGTGAGGTGGGGGCTACTTGAAAAAGCAGAAGCGGAGCCAGAATATTAACTACGATTGGATTGGACTTAAATTTTCATTTAAATTATGTATTTATCTTAAAACATAGAAATCAATAAGTTAAAAAATTATAAGTTTTAAATTTTGACTCCATCTTTCTCGAAAGAGATTTAATTAAGAGTTTTTTTTTTATTTTTCACTCGGTGTCCGATAGTTATATAGGATCCCGACTAAATTCGGATTTACGCTAAGAAGTCCTACATTAAGGAGTAATACAAAGACGACTTCGTATCTAGAAAGATTCAAATTTAAGACTTCTGATTAAAAATGAAAAAAAACACTTATCACTCCATCACAATGCTCGTTGGTGAGTTAATTAAGAGTTATAGAGAAATGTTTCGATAGTAGTTATATTAAAATGACAAGGAGATAATAAGATAACATGGGCTTGCGTGCTACTACTGACACAAACAAGGCCCGCAAAGTTGGCTGATAAACAAGGGAAAAATTATCCCCCACCCCCCCACCCAACCCCATACCCTATTTTGTGTTCACTCCCACTTGACTTTGTTATGTGAACTCCTAACTTGTGAAACATAATGAAAAGGATGGGTGCAACATATAATACTTTCTAAATATTTGAATGGTTAACCATTTTGTAATTTATAGTATTTTTTATTTAGTTTTTATATATATATAAATTTTATTTCAAAAAAGATTTGAGGATTTATGTTCAAATTCACACGATTAGTCAGTTGAATCTTTATACTCTGTATTAAGATAGACGAATTAAAATATAGAGAATATTTTTATTTATTTAGACTACATGTATATTTGAATAATTTGCTTAATTAAATGTCTGATTAAAAGTGATAAAGAATGGATTATGTGTCTAATCTTAACTCAAAAACTAGCTCAAGAGGTGATGATTGCTCAAATATATTAAAGAGACCATTCATATGTTAAAGGGTTGATGTGAGACACTTCATGCACCTCCTCACGCTCAAAGTTGGACATTAAGGTATTATGCCCAAATTTTAATAGGTGGGTTGAATCATGCTTTGATCCCATGATAAATAATGAATCTTGGACTTAACTAATCCCAATAATTAGCTCAAAAAGTGATAATTATTGCTCAAGCATATTAAAAGACCACTCATCTCTTAAAGAGCCAACGCGGAACTCTTTAAAAAGAGCAAGTTAATATATAGAAGATATTTTTTCTGTTTGCACTACATAAGTTGAAACTCCACCTGCTCCGCATAAGATCAAATTCGCTTCGCACCGCATTATTCTCGCCCCGTCACCGTCCCTATTGTGAATGTTGTAATACTTGCACTACAAATTAAAGTTTATTATATTCATATCTGAGTTTTGGCCAAAATCATCCTTAAACTATACCCTAAACTTAAGCTACATCCTTAAAGTATCATTCTTAACAAAAAACATCTTTCAAGTATTTAAAACTGAATAATTTTCATCCTTCTACTTGAATTTATCATAAAACTAACAAATCCCACAAAAATCAAGTCATCACTTCATAATTATTATTCTTAGATAGGCCAAAAATACTATCATGAACTTTTTCGGTAATTGAGTTTAGCATTATGCAAAATCTTTTAATTTGACAGTTTTGTCATTTATTTTTCATGTAATTTGATATTAAAAATATTATTAGTTGAAATATGTTTCTTCGAATATACTAGAAACGACATTTGTTGGAGACTTCCGCTTCTAATAATGTAGAATGAAACTCAAATGCGAGACATGATCAATATTTTGATCACTTCAATATCATATTGGCCCAAAAATTTATTGATCTAAATACAGTTGTCTTTGAAAAAGGTAAAGATAATTAAACTTCAGCTTCTTTTCGTTACTAAATGAGAAAAGGAACAGATCATGTAACCTCACAACTTCCAAACATTTTTTGTTTTAGTAAGCAATGGTGTCTAAGATTTTTAATATTTATTTTAGGAACTTCTTATAGCAGGTAATGAAATTATGCAACTTTTGTTGATAGTCACGTGAACTGCTCATGTTTTTGTAGGATCCCTTAGTTTTTTGACGATATCTAATAGAAGGATGGAAATTGTTAACTTTCAAATACTTAGAGGATGTTTTTTGCCAAAAATATATATTTTAAGGATGTAGGTTAAGTTTGGGGTATAGTTTAAGGATGTTTTTGGCCAAAAACTAATTCATATCTAATTAAATTTGTTTTCCCGTCGTCGTTCAATGAGAATGAATAATTCATATCTAATTAAATTTGTTTTCCCGTCGTCGTTCAATGAGAATGAATAAAAGGATTGTGAAATTGGTGACATGCTTAACATGCCTAAGAGGGGACGGGGATGACTATATTCTGGGAGCGAATTTCAGGCGAATATGAAGTGCACGGATACAAGTTATGCTTTGGAACGAAAGACATGTGAACAAGGAACCTATAAGTAAAGCAACTATGAATCGCATGAAGAGCTTGATCCTGGCCCTGAATAAACATTGGTGGCATGCTTAACACATGTATCAAATGAAAAATGGTGTTTTCAGTGGCGAACAAGTGAATAGCGCATAAAAATCTGTCCTTGAGAAGGGTAAAACAACTAGAAATGACTGCTAATTACATACCCCGTAGCTGAAAAGCAAAATGAGGAATCCGCCCTAGGAGGGGGGCTCATGTCTGATTAGCTAACTAGCTAGTGAGACAATAGCTTACCTAGATAATGTTCAGTAGTTGATCCGAGAGGATAATCAGTCACAAGGAGATTGATATTCACATTACTTGTGGACTCGCTATGATCACAAACAGAGGCAAATATAGCTTATATAATTTTCTAAATTCAATATCTTTTGTACGAAACATAAAATAACTTTAAATATTTTTCAACCTATTAATTTCAAATCTTGAATCCGTCTACCACCTCAAATCAAATGATATATAGATCTCTCTCTCTCTTTCTATTTAAAAACAAGAATAGCCCACTTCTTTCTCCCATGCACTTGTCTTGTTCACCTCCAACACTCCTTCCTTAGTGTTTTTTTAATTTCCTCTTCATGGCCTCCTTATCTCTCTGTCCATAATTAACTTGTCTCTTTCTCTCTTCTTCTCTTCTTTTTAAACTCCTTCTCCCACACAAAACTCTCAATTCATTTTCAACATTCTATCTGACAACTCACTTAACAACAACTCTTTCTCTCATTTTTTTTTTCTCTGCCCCTTTTGTTCTTTCTTGAGTTTGATTATATAATGTCAAGCAGAAGATCACGTTCCAGAATAAGCGATGATCAAATCGCTGATCTTGTTTCCAAGTTGCAACAACTTATTCCTGAAATTCGCAATAGACGTTCTGACAAGGTATATACATATATATATCATCGTCGTTGTTGAAAAGTTCTTTATACTGTCAGTATACATCTATATATATGATCCTTATTCTTTTTTCACTATACTACATGTTAGGTTTTTTTTTTTTTTTTTTACTTTGATATATATATGTGAATGCATTTAATTTCCAAGTAACTTCCTAAATTTATATTGTGTGGTCTTTAATTTCTTTTCCTTTTAAAGATAAAGTTTGAGTGTGAAATTTTCATGCCCACTAGTATAGCCCACAAGCCCTCAATTCAAAATGTACTTGTCTTGTTTGTCACTTCGACGCATTCCCTTTTCTCCTCGATTGATTTCCCGTTCCTCAATATCCCGTTTTACAACTTTTATATAAAGCAAGAAGTTGAGTCTGAACTTTATTTGATAATACAATCAATAGTTTTCCCAAATAGGAATATAATATGAAGGCAAGAAGCTAATAGCCGACAGGCTTGTCAGCAGACTTACTTGACCTATTGAATTACCACTATAGGGTTTCTGACCGCTAATTAACAAGATGATGTGGAGTCTGATTTGAATATTTCTACGATACAGAAGTTTTCGTGAAAAGAATAAGATGTTGCTTTCTCATAATTTTTATTTTTTTTTATTATAAAAATTACGTTCTTGATGCGTGATAGCTATGTAATATCCTTAATTTCATCATTTTTGAAAAAAAAATATTGAAATGGAATTAATTACTCATTTATGTAAGTTAAGCATCCCACACCTCATATATAATATATAGTATCTTGCTTGAAAGTGACCTATATACACATGCACCCTTTGCAATATTTAAGCAACAATTTGTGTTAAAATCTATGTTGCTCAGAATTGTCAAAATTGTTGTCATGGATTCTTTAAATGCACTCTTTTTAAAATATTCGACACATATCTGTCAATATTTTAAAGAATTTAAATAACGTACATTACAATAACAATAAAATAAATTTAATATAATTTCACAAGTGGGGGTGATCGATCTGGGGAGGGTGAGGTGTACTCAAGCCTTACTCTACCTTTTTGAGAATAGAGCGGTGTTTCTGATAGACTCTCGACTTAGGGCCTCAAATATTATATAGTTTCTAACATTCTTTATGTTTTTTTTTTCCAATTAAATTAAACAGGTTTCAGCTTCAAAAGTGTTGCAAGAGACTTGCAACTATATAAGAAATTTACACAGAGAAGTGGATGGATTAAGTGAGAGATTATCACAACTTTTGGAATCAACTGATAGTGATAGTGCTCAAGCTGCTATTATTAGAAGCTTGCTTATGTAGCTATTTAATTAAATAGCTCAACTTCATTAAAATTTCTATTATTAAAAAAGATGGAGTATTTATATTATTAATTAGGATTTTTTGGCCACTATAGGTCAAAATTAATTTCTATTTTTCTGTTTTCCAATTTTGAATAGTTTTTTACTTTATGTTGTATTGTTGTATCCATCTGTTTTAAGAGCTGATGCTTCTTTGATCTCAGCCTTTTTTTTCAAGTATATAAGTATTTTGAGATGTTTTTATCGTTTGATATCGTGTTATTTTGCTCTTAATATTATGTTACTTTTTTTCTATTATTTGTTTTATTTTGTTTATTTTTCTATTCTTTTTTTTAAACGGTCTTGTTATGCGTTACGTGAGCTGATAATTTTTTGAAAACAACCTCTCAATCCTCTCCACAAGATAGGAGTAGGGTTTGCATACACTAAACCCTTTCCAGATTCATTTGTGAAAATACACTATATATAATATTATTGTTGTCATTCCTCGGTATCTTTTTTTTTTTTCTCTGGTCATTTATTAAACTATATAAGCAATATGAGTTATTGAATTATGTGATCATCCAATCTAAAGCTTAACTGTCAAACAAATTATATTTTTATTTGCTTAATTTAACATGTCTTGTCAAAAATATTAACTACATGAGAAATGAATGGACTTAATTACACTTAAATTTGCATTGTTACAGAAACTTTTTATATATTTTTTGTAGTATTTTCTTAGACTAATTAATTATGAATGGAATTAATTCTTTAATTTATAAATATAATACTGCATTAATTTGGTTTAAGTGATTACATAGGATACTAGAGAATTAATGTCATATATATAATTTTAAAAAAGCAAAAAAAAAAAAGGTGTATCTCGTGTGAAAGGGATAGGATGATAATAATATTTGGTGAGCCCTAGTCACTATTTGTTAATGATTTATAAATCAAGATGAAATTTGAAATTTTAGCCAAAAATAAATAAAATTGTCCTATCAATATTAATTGGACCTTGTAGGTCAACCTTTGATGTCATGATTCTATTCATGTCAAATAAATGTCTTTTTCGTACTAAAATTAAGATATTTCAATTAATCCAAATTAAATACCTTGTTTTATTTTTTTTAAGCAATCTCCCAATTAGGACCATTATATATTCCGTTTGGCTTACCTGATTAAAAATAGTTATCAGCATATTTAATATTAAACTTTAAGTTTTGAAACTTATTTTAAAAAATAAATATTATATATTTAGATACAATAATTTTGTGGCTTATTTCTAATTTAGTATTGGGTGGTTAGTCATTGCTAGTTTGACAAATTTCAAGAGGTAATCAATTAAACATCTTCTATCCAAAAAATAAATAAATATATTATATGTATTAAAAAAATTGTATTGTATATATAGGTTGAGAATTACACTTAATACATAATATATTATATTTTAAATATCCCTAATTGTTTTTTTATCAAATATAATAAGATTTAACTTATATTTACTAACATTATATAAATAAAATTTTACAGTATCAAATTTCTTAAAAATATTTGTAGATGTAAATTTATAATCTTAAAAATAAAATAAATCACTTTTTATAACGAATAAAGATAACCTAATTGTATATATATTTTGTGTACTATTGGTGAATATTAGTTAAATTTTAAAGATAATATGACGTTGAGTGTATGTAACAATATTAGGCAAGTTGCCGACGATCGACAACATATAGAAATTTCCACAACATGATCTTAAATTGAAAATTGTGTAAAGGCAGCAACGGTGCAAACTTTTATTTGTAGTATTTTTTTTTGTTTCAATTTATGCGATATATTTTATTTTGTAGTCAGTGTCATTTTTTAAAAATGATTAGTAATAGTTTAATGATAAAATGTGATTTTAGACCATAAATTTCAAGAGTCTTTTTTTAACAATTTTTGTGTCAAATCAAACAACATCATATAAATTAAAGTGAAGAAAATATTAATTAATCACTCGTTTTTGGCTGATCGTTAGTCATAATCTGATAGTGAACCTTTTAGAATTAGCCTAAATAAGTTAAAACATTGATATGTCCCTTCTGTTTGTTTGTCCTAATTGCCCATTACTGAGATTTTTCCACTTAATTAAAAAATCCAAATTTTGGGATTGTTTCCAATTAGTTAAATTTAACAAAATGGGTTGTAACTTCAAAATGTGGGTAATCTGGATTTGGATATATAGTTGGAATAAGAAGAAAAATATGATTATCCTCTAGAACGAATGGAAAAGGTGTGTGTGTGGGGGGGGGGGGGGTGGGGTTCATAAAATATTCGAGGATTTGGCTCAGGGTCAATGAAGTGGGTAGAAAACTATGAGATCAGGAAAGGAGCTAGTATGTACATTATGGGTTCTGGATCGTACTTTTAGATGGAGCCATTATGGGTTCGGGATCGTACGTTTAGATGTATGTTAGGTTTAAGGTCACATACAACTCAAAAGTAGAATGGCAAGGATATGTATAACCTTAGTCCTTAAAGTATAACAAAGGGTATTGCCATACCATTTGTCATAGTTTGAAGGTATATTTATCCTTTTTCCGTTAAATATATACAAATCACCAAGTTAGAATCCAACAATAATAACATAAAAAGACTAGAATTCCAAACAGAAAAGTTTCAAATTATATCTTTGCTTCTGTATGGGATCCTAGATTCAAATTTCACCAAAACAAAAGTACTAAGTGATTTTTCCCCACATATTCAAACACGTAGATATAGTTATTTGAAACTATACTAGTGAATTTGGACAAACTTACCTTATATTTATTTTGTTATTATACTAATGGGAAATAACAATAACAAAAATTTCATGAAATTAGTTAAATGTGCACAACCTATCCCAGACCTTTATTTCACAATCATCCGGTTAATATCCTAATACAAACCCCAGAAATAAAGTGAATGTTTTTTAAATAAAAATTATACATGATTATAAAAAGCAAATACATTACATATATATATAGTGTGTTGTATAAATTATGTATATTTTATACTTAAATATATGTATAGTATACATACCAACATATATATTGATAATGTAGATATTAGGTATATTTTAACCATATTATATATATATATATATATATATATATAT